>JALIZH010014166.1:0-121757 GCA_030522465.1 Rhipicephalus appendiculatus | reverse complement strand
GCTGTTCGCGTAGAGCGACCAGGCTTATGATTGAGTCTAATGTTTGCCTTTTTCTACAACCTATTCTCCACCTGCCAACGAAGTAACTCACCGTAGAGAACAGCAACCAGTGCAATGGCTATTTTGTGGGCCATTCTGGATCTTCGTTTTCTTGCTTTCAGTGCGAGAAGACTGGTAGGACAACCTACGTGTTCCTTTTATTAACGATGCGAGCGCCGGAAATGACAGAGCGCACTCTGAGGCGACTGCCTCATTGGTGGTACTTCATTGTGTCCGTCAAAAACAAAGGTATTCCGTGCGTCACTAATACCCCTGTCACACGGCACGTGTAATGTCATTTGCTGCAAATGACATTAGGTGCTAATGCCATTTTTGTTGCTGCTACATGGGTACAGCGAATGACATTCACACCTAATGACATTCGCCCGTTGAATGTGTTCACCGAACTCATGCAAGGGCGACATGTGTAATCTCCTCAACAGGCGCTTGACAAGAGATTACAAAATTGATATTTTAAGGCAAGTGTAAATGATGTGCAGATGTTTATTAAGGACTGTTGGTAACTTTTTAACGTACAACACGATAGTAGAAGCAATCTATGCAGCTATATTCTTTTTCCCAGACTCCGACTTGATGCTAGCGCCTCCTGTCAGCCATGTTTACAAACGCTCGCTGTTGTTTTGGTGAAGCGCCGCCGCGGTAGCACTCGCTAGTACCGGAATACACGTATTGGACACCAGGTTAGGAGGAGTGCTTTAAAACCAGTTTTCCTTT
The DNA here is from genome assembly GCA_030522465.1 of Rhipicephalus appendiculatus. NCBI lineage: Eukaryota > Metazoa > Arthropoda > Arachnida > Ixodida > Ixodidae > Rhipicephalus > Rhipicephalus appendiculatus. Next base: position 120,983 of record JALIZH010014166.1, on the reverse strand, counting down.
CTTGGGAAGCACCACAGTTCTCTGTTAATCGCCGACCAAGTCGAAGCCCCTGTAGGCGCAGCTCCAAATCCTTCGTCGTCTGTGATCTTTTTTCAATAAAAGCTTGAGCCGGATCAGTCAGTTCTGATGCTTCATTCGCAGCAGCTGGAGAGCAATTAACGTTCGTTTGCACTGATCATCATTCATCGCGGTCACAAGTTCATGAACGCCGTCACGGTCCCAAATATTGCCGACTGCAAGTTGTGAGCGGCTTTAAGCTAGTCTTGCTATGAATGTGTGCGAGGATTTTTTTTCTCCTGATGCTGTCGTGTCGCGTCGCAGTATATTGTGAATCAGCCGAATAATGTTTACCATTGTATTACTAACAATGAAGAGAAAACATGTAAATAAATGGGTGATTTGTAACTATTTGGTATTATAGCAGCCTGCCGATAAACATGAACATCAATTGCGAATGTCATTTCATATAGCCGTGTAGACCCGGAATGCAAGATTGCAATGACATTCGTCATGAATGTCATTCGCTGGGAATGACATTACACGTGCCGTGTGACAGGGGTAGAAGACGACAACCGGGAAGGTAAGTGAACTCTGCAGTATTGAGTTTGTTCAGTTTCCGGCACCCAGAAGGTTCAACAGTGTGGCATTGGCCTGTGAAATTTCTATGTGACGCAGTTGAGAACACTGTTGCTGACAGTATCAGGAATACTACGAAAAAACTGTTTTATTTATTTTATTTGTTCTCTGACCACTGAATTGTTTACGCCACGACAGATAGAGAGATAATAATCTGTAAGGTAGGTCACCACCTTCGAGAAAAAAACTTTAGAGTTGTTCAAAAGTTATAATTATGGTTTTGGCTTGTAGGGCTTAGGTGAATTTCAACTTTAAAATAATTAAATTGCTAAAAATGTAAAAAAAATAACATTTATAAAAACCAAAATTTGCCAAAATATGCATGTTGTGCCAACAGTCTTAACTAGAAAATGGTTAGTGCAATTCAAACACGACTTGGTAGGTTCAATGAGGACAATGTCCTGTGCATCTAACCTCCACGATCACCACATCTGTAAGCTAAGGTGCGTTACCATAAAAAGACTGATTAAGTTGACAGCCGCCCACGACCGCTGCTTACGATGCGAGGAGGACCGTGTCTCAGGAAAACGTGAAACAGCAAGAAGATGGAAACGTCTTTTGTTGTGGCCGACGGCAGTGCTGCCGTCTCGCAATAACGAGTTCGGTGATCTACGCAAACAATAACCCAACGATTGCCGTCTGTGGATCGCGGAAAAGGGCCCAGAAGATCTATTCCAACTTGTTAAAAAGGGGTGCTAGGAGGCGTAACTGGCTGAAGGCGACCAGACGGCGCGTCAGCAGGTCGCTTGTAACGCTGACATTGGGTGCAGCTGGCGACGTACCGTTCGGTATCATTGCGCGTCCGGGGCCAATAAAAGTGTTCCTGAGCACGGTAGCCTTTTGTTTTGCACCCAAGATGGCCGGAAGTTGGTTCATCGTGCATGGCAGATAATACGTGACTGCGAAAGGCTCTTGGGGACAACCAAAAGGTAGCGCGCACCGGTAGTCGAGTAGCTCTTCTTATATAGTGCGCCGTCAAGTAAGCGAAAGCGATTGTCTGCAGTGGACTCCCGCACGGACGCAAGAAGCCGGCTGTAAGTTCTCCTCCTTCTGCTGCTCAGATATGAAAGTATTCATATCCGGAAATTCCGAGGACACAAAAATGATGCATTCGTCAGCGTCGCATTCAGTCGTCGGAAATGGCTGGCGAGAGAGACAATCAGCATCAGCGTGTCGCCGGCCGCTCTTGTAGCAAACAAAATCATACTCCTGCAGGCGGAGGGCCCAGCATGCTGGTCGACCAGAGGGATCCTGAAAATTCACAAGCCGACATAGCGAATGGTGATCCGTGATCACAGTAAATGGGTGCCCGTAGAGATACGATCGAAACCGTTGCACAGCGGAGACGGCAGCCAGACACTCTTGTTCGGTCACCGTATAATTGCGCTCGGATCGACTATATATAGGACACCAGGGCTTAGTGGTTCTAAAGTGAAGTATGGTGAATTTATATAATTCTATTTATTTTTACAGTGAAAGCACGTCTAATCGTTGTGGAACAAACATGTAGCAACCACGTATTAGTTACAGCGCCTAAAAAGTCCAAAAGCAGGTTTTTGCGCTCGTGATACACAGCCAGGGGCTCCGGAAGTATATCTGATGTGTGGGGGGCGCCGACGTCTCGGTGCTTGTGTCGGTATATATATATATATATATATATATATATATATATATATATATATATATATATATATATATATATATATAGTTCAAAAAAAATATATCAAGCACGTAGGAAAAAAAATTGTTCTCGGAAGGACTGACGTTTCGGCCGCGGGACCGGCCTTCGTCGGAGTGGTTTGCAACGCTACGCGCCGCGGAAATGGGTCAAATTTCAAGCTGAACGCTGTTCGCCCTTCTTCTCGCGGGTGCTCGCCCAGAGAATGAGGGGATGACGTACACGATAGAAGGGCCCTGCGTAGGCGGTACTGCGGTGACGTCGCTCCTCTACGTAGACGACTGTGCTCTGACGTCGCCAACAGTACCACGTACGCTGCGATAATTATTTCACACGACGTCTAGTTTGTGTAATTTGTTGTTTCAATAGTTGAATAAATCTTGAGAGCAATAATTAAAGACACAAATGGAATATGTGAGTTTTAACCCTCTATTGCATGGCGTCCCATATTTGGCACATACCAATTAACATTTTTTATAGCGGGTGCAAGAGGACCAGTGGAGAATGTGACACAGTTAGAGTAATCCTTATAGTTGCGTGCACCAAATATAAAAAAAGCGCTGCCATCCCTAGAGCAGTATGAAATCTAGACATGAAATAGATTTCACGGTGCACGTGCAAGCTCGGATCATGAACAGCAGTGACTGCTATATTTTTCTTGCAACCATTTTCTCGTTGCAGAAGCAAGAAAAAATTATTTTGGCATATCTCGTGGCTTTGAAAATTCATGCTCATTAAGGCTCTTCTCAATTCCGTTTTCCATTACGGTATATAGTCGGAAATCGGTATGTGCCATATTTGGCACAGTATGCATGTGAGTGATGAAATGTGCAATATGCCATCTATGTTTTGTTGCACAGTGCAAATACAAACGAAAAGAAATCCTCTAAGGTCATGCAGCAGAGCTCATTTTTGCCAGATTTCAGTTGTGTTGGTAGGTTTTGAGATGCTTCACGAAAATATCGAGTGTCAGCAGCAGTACCTGGCAATTTTTTGTTACATTATTGGCGTGGGTGCACGAAAAAATTATGTTAAGTGTAACCAGTGCACGGCGATATTTAGCTTTTACGATTTGTCGGCAACTGACGCTCACAACCACAAGTCAGCGGTTGGAAATTCGGGCAGGAAAGTACATCAAGGCGGCACCATGCGAAGAGCCAAACGTGTAAGCGGCCATCTTGCACGTAGATGTCGGCAGTCAGATGCGCTAACCAAAATGTTCAATTATGCCTGAACACAGGAAGCAATTGCTTTGCTTTATTCCACAAATCAAGCTAAAAAGACCGCAATCAGTGAGATTTTGTTTTTCAGCCATGGCAGCAATTTTGCTCGCCCACTTGCATAGTGTGCCATATTTGGCACAAACCTCTATCTTCATTGATACAGTCACAATAAATCTGAAAATTTTTGTACATGTTATTCTTCATGTAGTTAACCCTCTATTGCATGAATTATGAAAAAATCAATTGAAAAATTATATGATCATTTTTTATCGTTAACTACGTGATATTGCGTGATATTGCGTTAACTAAGTGATATTGCGAGAAAGTTGCCGTATCGCAGGCGTTCGAGCGGTCGGAGAGTAAACAAAAGACGGGCGCATTGTGCGCGAATGTGGTGGGAGGGCAAGGGACCTCCACGTTGTTGTTCTCGCGGCGCGTTGGGCAAGGCGCGGAACAGTAAGGTCGGTGGTTTCCGCGAAGTAGCAGAAAGGGACCACGGAAGGTCTGCTTCGAGGAATGTGGCGGGGTTCGGTGACAAGATGATTGACCTTTATGCCTATTGTACACCCCGCTTGACGAAAAAAGCCTTCTGGGCGCGACCACCGCGAGTTCGAGTGGAAGTCGTTGAGAACAGCTGTTAGCTTCTCAGAAAATGTCAACTCAGGACTGTTGAAAGGAATGTTTTGTTTGCCTATTTATGTTAACCCTCTATTGCATGAATTATGACAAAATCAATTGAAAAATTATTTGGTCATTTTTTATCATTAACTACATGAAGAATAACATGTACAAAAATTTTCAGATTTATTGCGACTGTATTAATGAAGATAGAGGTTTGTGCCAAATATGGCACACTATGCACGTGGGCGAGCAAATTTGCTGCCATGGCTGAAAAACTAAATCTCACTGATTGCGGTCTTTTTAGCTTGATTTGTGGAATAAAGCAAAACAATTGCTTCCTGTGTTCAGACATAATTGAACATATTGGTTAGTGCATCTCACTGCCGACATATACGTGCAAGATGGCCGCTTACACGTTTGGCTTTTCGCATGGTGCCGCCTTGCTGTACTTTCCGGCCCGAATTTCCAACCGCTGACTTGTGGTTGTGAGCGTCAGTTGCCGACAAATCGTAAAAGCTAAATATCGCCGTGCGCTGGTTAGACTTCACATCATTTTTTCGTGCACCCACGCCAATAATGTAACAAAAAATTGCCAGGTACTGCTGCTGACACTCGATATTTTCGTGAAGCATCTCAAAACCTACCACCACAACTGAAATCTGGCAAAAACGAGCTGTGCTGCATGATCTCAGAGGATTTATTTTTGTTTGTATTTGCACTGTGCAACAAAACATTGATGGCATCATATTGCACATTTCATCACTCACATGCATACTGTGCCAAATATGGCACATACCGATTTCCGACTATATACCGTAGTGGAAAACGGAATTGAGAAGAGCCTTAATGAGCATGAATTTTCAAAGCCACGAGATATGCCAAAATAATTTTTTCTTGCTTCTGCAACGAGAAAATGGTTGCAAAAAAAATATAACAGTCACTGTTGTTCATGATCCGAGCTTGCACGTGCACCGTGCAATCTATTTCATGTCTAGATTTCATACTGCTCTAGGGATGGCAGCGCTTTTTTTATATTTAGTGCACGTAACTATAAGGATTACTCTAACTGTATCGCATTCTCCACTGGTCCTCTTGCGCCCGCTATAAAAAATGTTAATCGGTATGTGCCAAATATGGGACGCCATGCAATAGAGGGTTAATGATAAAAAATGATCAAATAATTTTTCAATTGATTTTCTCATAATTCATGCAATAGAGGGTAATATGTGCATTCTCCACCCAATATGTGCATTCTCCATCGATGCGACTGACATGTTCTACAGCATTACGCAGAAAGTGGCAGTCGAGGATGCAAGTGAAAATTTCGGGGTGACCAAATTTCAAAATGAGTGGGCACGTCTGTGCGGAGCTTCGTGGACTTAGTATATCTACACTCACTGTTGGTCGGTTTCGGTGGGAAAATGTTTGTCCAAAATGATGGAATCTGCACCGGATCCAGAATCGCTCCAGTACTCTGTGACCTTTTCATGGCAAGAGGAAACAGAAAATTAGAGGCGTCTCTGCAAGAATTCGGTGTGGTGAAGTGCGTCAGATACTTTGCTCGTGTGCCTTGCTTATGGTTTGATGTCTGAGAAGACAAGGGATGACGTGTTAAGCTCATTTGCAAGAGAGCACGAAGGGCTGCGGTTCACATCTGTCGTTCCGGAGGATGGACGCCTTCACTATCTTCATTTGAGCATCACAGTGGAAAGCAAGCACAGATGCTGCACCTATAAGGCAAGAGGTGAAAAGCAAATTTGGCCGTTTGATTCCGGGCACTGAAAGGTTGTGAAAAGGAGCATAGCCACAGCGTCGCTCCTGGAGGCAGTTAAGAAATCATGCTTCCACACTATCGAAGCGGGAGTGAGCATGCAAGTGCAGCGCCTCGTAAGAGTGGATACCCACGTCACTAGTTGCTATCAATAATGTCGTCACTTATGCTAAGGCAAACGAACGCAAAACTGCCAAAAGAAAATGAAAGGCCACCTTTCATTACAATACCGTACATGCATACGGTGGCACACCGAATGAAGAAGGTTGCTGCAAAGTACGTTGTGAGGACGGTATTCACTGCGCCGAAAAAGCTCATAATATTGTGCGCAAAAGTGAACGGTGACCACGACAGAATCGAAGAAGCGGTGTGCTCCACAAATCATGCGAAGAAGTTCGTTGAATGCACGGAAAACGTCGTGTACAGGATCCCATTGTCCTGCGGTGTTCATACGTTGGACAGGCGGGAAGGTGCGTCAACTAGAGGCTGCGGGAGCATCGGTACAACTGCGGCCTCCTACAAGCTCCAGGGCTTCTGGCGACACACTGCAGCAGGTGCCTGTGTAGTCCTGTGTTTGAAGAAGCTGGAATTATGCACAGGTCGAACAAGCAGACGAAAAGAGATGTCGTCAAAGCCTTCACTATAAAAATGGCAGCAGAGGGCGTGCATGTAAGCGCGCCATCGATAGCTCTCAGCCAAACGGAAATTCAGCTGATAAACGAGGACAGGGGGGCGTCGGTAGCTTGGGCAGCTTTGCGCACGTGTGTGGTTACTGTATCTATTTCATGTTGATCTACGTATTAAACAGTTGCTAGTTTGCGCTGATGTGTTTTGTACGCCCTTCATTGCTGTCTTGAGTTATTTTCTGTAAAGTTCGCGCTAGAAACGTTGATCATTAAAAATAAATAAAAAACAGCACGCGCGTGAACCTCACGCCTCCTGTCTCGGCGCTACTTTGCACAGTAACAGCACTACTCTGCAAGATGACAGAGAAATGGGTGCGCAAGCCCAGCGCCGGGACGTCACAGTCGGACGGAGCGTCTGCGTCATAGAGATGATGGATTAATTTTTTGATCGAATAGCGAATAATGATTCACTGATTTAGCTGTTAATCTAATAATCGCTAACGATCAGGGTTCGCTCGTTGATTAATCGATGAACTGAACTTCTTGGTGGGCGCTTCCAGATAGGCTGAATCGCAGTCTGTATTCACGGAGCACACTGTTTGTTTAGATGGTAGGTGAAATATAGACAAACAATCACAGAAGTGCGCAACGCCTTCATAAGTATCCTACAGGCCTTATTGAAACACTGTAAACAATAATGGGTGCTATTGAGCTGTGGAGCGATGAACAAAGATTGGTGGTATAAAGGCAAGCAAGACAGAAACAGGCTATCATGGAGAGTCGAAGCGCTGAAAAATCACAGAACGAGGAGTTTCGCTAGGATATTGCGGAAGATCGAATGCCGTGATAGATGCAGCTTTGTGGAATGCATTTGTCGAGGTTTAGCGCCAACAAACCACGCAGCGCGAAAGAAAACAACAAAATCGCAGTAGCGTTCTCGTACCTAACGTCGTTCTGCGTCCTGCCTTTGCGATAAACCACAAGATCAGCAGCACCAACACGCCCGCTAGCCTGTTTTTATGAATAGGTTGAATGAAACACGGGAAAGTTAAATAAGTAATAAGAAAAAAAAAACGAATGCTACTGAGCGGTGTTGTCGAATAACTACATGCATGCCAAAAATTCAACATGACAAGCCACAAAGAATATTGCAGGATCTGCTTTTGTTGTTGTTATTGTTGTTGTTTTTACAAACCACAAGCTCTATTTTACCGGTCGAAGGAAAGGCTGAAGGAAACCTCAGCGGATATGTTTGTTTGGGCAGTGCTGTCCTGGACCTTGACCAATGCTGTTTGGGGCAGAACTGATACCCATCATCCTTACAAGCCACTCTCTTGTCCTTCCATTGGCTTCCGAAGGAAAACAATCTTGCTAGCAAGCGAACCAGGAAATGCCACACAAAGAGCACGCTCAAGTGCTCCAGATGTTGCTGGGATCAACGACTTCGTCGCTATGCATACATACATATGCACGCAGTGGGGGGTGCGCGCATATGAATGGATTTTTTAAAGCTTTTTTTCAAGCATTTCTTTTTCAAACCTTTAACACTTGCTCTTCTACCAGCTGCACATTTAAGCTCGTATATTTCAATTGATATCATCACAAAAACCATTATAATGTCGTGTGTCTGGTCCATAGAGTAACGATCCTTTCCTTCAAAAGGCCAGGCCACTTTAGCATTGAAATTTATACTTGTCTCACATGCACATTTAAAAGCGGTATTCCATCGAAGGACATGGATCGCCATCACCTTTCATTAACTATGGATTTGGTTATTTTATTAGGCCAATTACACACACGTAAAGTAAAATAACATACACAAGTGTTACAGCTAGTGGGCAACGTACATACTGCTTGTTTTTTCGTGAAATCGTTTGAGTCTAAAAGTGCGTTAGATATCAACTTGGTGAACCGCTTAGCTCCAGTTACTCCGTATGAAGCATTACTGTTGCAGTAACCAATGACCCTAATGATCCATTGGAAAAGCAAACGCGGGATTCTGAACCCACGCCCACGTGTTAATGCGAATTCTTCAAGCCCGCGAAGCCCACAACGAACTGGGATCCATGCGACTTTCAACGGCTCATTTGTTGCGGTACATTTTGGGATTGCGGCCACATCTATGACTTGCCGTCTTTTGATCTTGGCTTCATTAGGTCAGGTAACCTTCCGAGAAAGCATTGCGCTGCACGAATCGAGCGAGAAACCGCTCGCCAGCAGGCGATCTCCGCACCAGATGGATGGGTTGATAAAACACTTAGCAGTTCCGTGTACGAATACAACCAATGAGCGAAGCTCATTATGAACGGGACGCACGCGGCGTTTCATTGTCCGGGCAACGGACCAACCACTTGGCGGACGACAGGGTGAAGCGATGGTTTCGCGCGTTCGTCGGTTTGAGGGGAGTGGGCAGAGTCAAAGAAAGGGGGAGTCTAATCTGCCTCCTTTTCGCATGCGTTCGTATTCTCGCGCTTTGCGCATCGTGGAGATGCCATCCGCGTTCCAGCGCTTATAAAGCTCATTTATCCTCCCGCGTGAGGGGGAGACGCCGCAGCTGGCACCGTGCCAGGGAGCTTCAACGGCGACGGCGACGGCAGCGTGCCAGCCTAAGGAGCTTCGCTCCTAAAAAACTTTACTGATTGTGCAGCAGATTAATAAACCGGGCTCAGGTCCCCCCATGTCGGTAGGTCAAGGACTTGCCTGTACGCCGCTTCACGGGCCTGGTGGACTGCCCAGAGTTGGTCCGCGAGCTTGGAGCTGCGCAGTGCAGCTTCCCACCTGGCCGAGAGAGCATCAGGATTAATACGTTTGACTTTAGCGGCACATTCCCAGAGCTAATGATTAAGCGTAGCCTGCGTCTGTCTGGGAGACCTTACAGATGCTGGTGTTCTAGATATCAGGATGTATTCTGTGATATAGCAGTGGATTAGGGTAAGTCTTAGTATGCAGCTCTGTCGAGGTAACTGCTTTAGCTCTGCACCAGAGCACGCACTATCTTTTTGCGCTCCTCCTGTGCAGGACGAACAAGCACCGCCGAGTACATATCTTTAAATAATACGGTCTGGGACAATGCAACGAGAAAAAATACGCCAAAAGAAACATGGAGAGTTCGATTCTAAAGGCTGGCTGGATGACGTAATACATACGCGGTGTGGGGAAGAGTGTAAGCTCTTGACCCGAGTGGCTGCGGCATTACTTGGCACTCCAAAGAACAGTCGTCACAAGAGAGCCGCTCCTAGTCTACCACCAAGCACTCACCAGGCGCCACTGCCGTTCGTCTTGCTCAGCATTGTAGCACAACCCTAAAATTTTCTTTTCATTCCTGTTACGGTCTGTAAGTCGATCAATCAAAAATGTTTAATCGATTAGGTCGATTACAAAAAAAAAGTGGAAATCGATTCAGATTGAGAAATCGATAAGATACGACGCTCCCTTTGGTTATTTTGTTTTACATGCTTTTAACAAGTATATCTTTGTTTCATGTGTCTGTTCCCCTGTCCAGTGCCCTTTCGGGGGGCCTTTAGGGGTATTATGAAATAAATCAATACGTAATTACATAAATAAATGCGCGATTTCCATGCTCCAATGCTGCCGCGTTTCAATAAAATAAAATGATTGCGTCTCGTTATAACTATTAAATCTGCGTAATAAACGGTTCTCCTAAGTAAATGACTTTCCGAGTGTTTCAAAGAATCAACCCCTGAGTGTCTTGTACCCACTACCCTAACATAGGTGTCACTGGTTGTTCTCGCGATGAGGGCGATCAGGGTCGGTTTTAAAGCGATAGCGTGTGGGAGCGCTCGTGGCTGCGAGCCTTCCGACCGTAAAAGAGGAGAATGAGGAACGATGGCGAGCTCGCAGCACGCGCTCAGCGGCCGCTGAGCGCGTGCCTGCTCAGCATTAGACAGATGCCCCCCATCAATACTGGAGCATGGCCTTCCCATTCTCAAGCGACTGAGCAAGAACATATCTCTGATTCAGATTCAATGGGAAATTGGGACGTAGATATGGATGCTCGCCTCCTCAAACGCAGCAGATCACCTACAGGCAAATTTTACAATTCTTCTAATCCAAGCACACACAAAAAAAGAGTGTGTGAAGGGATCTGGGACAAGGTCTGACCTACTGAAAGAGAGCATTTTAGATTAAGCAGTTTCCGCTGCGTTCTTCAGTGGAACCACCGTTCAATCCTCTCTGCAGCTACAAATGTACTATACCTCATTTCTCAGCAATCTCCGGACGTTGTACTGCTACAAGAAAATTGGCTGTCAACTGATCAATACTTTTACTTAAAAAGACTATCAGTGTTTTCGACTGGACGAAAACTCGCGTGGTGGAGGATTCATTTTTTTCATGTTATCAAAATTTTGTAATAGAGCGAAAATAGCTTACAAAGCAATATCGCCTGATTATGAAGTATTGGTATTGGAAATAAACTTTTCTGGCTGCGCGCCACTATCAACAGTTAATAACCAGTTTCCAGCTGGGATACGAGATCAAAGCGCCCTTGATGTGAGTCTGAGCTTCTGCAAAAACAGTATTCGCAATGCCCACGATTTATAGCTGGCGCGCTGTACGATTCAAGATGGCGCCCGGATGAGGGTCAACCGGTTTGTAAGCATAGAAACAGATAGGACGTGCGAACGTACGGCCCGTATTTTCACCAGACAAAGTCATGAGCTGCACTGAAATGGATTTGAGACCAAAATACTTTCCCTAAACCGTAGAAGCTCGCCCCCTAAGTTATTTGCCGCTATGTGAAAGGCTATATTTCAGCTCCGTTACGGTGCATGAACGATACTTTGCGAAATCCTGTACGTGCTACAGAAAACTGCATGAACTGGAATTGACGTATGAACTGAACGGCACTCCGAGCTAGTATGTGCCGAGCCTGCCTGACGGATTTCCCGCAGTAGTATTCCGCTAGCGAGTAGCGCCATCACTGCTGCACAGGACCGCATGTTTAACGCGGTGATGGTTTGCAAACGTATTACGCCGTTGTTATTACTTGCGCAGTCAGGAACGCGGAGTTGTTTCTTCAACGGAACACAATCATTTAACATCCCATTCAGTAGCGCTTGTGTCACAGCTGTGCTCAGAATCTAGCCGTGCGCAATTCACTGTACTCGGATGTTGCAGGTTCGATCAGCACGATCGAAACAAGAATATCGAAAAGAGTACGCACGTATGCGCAACGACGAATTCTTCGACGTTGCGCAAATTCGTTGAAGTACCGATCGAGAGGCGTGGATTGTGGCCGTGGACTGCATGTTTCATCGCTCTAACCATTTCGCTTCGCTGTTCCAGCTCGAGCGTATTCGCGGCATGCGGCGTTCCATTCACAATAGTTTCGCTACACGCAATGAACAAGAAAACTATTTTGATCTCGCTGAAGGATGTTATACATTAAATACAATCAAAGTGACTTACGATCGTGAAAAAACATTAACGCACGAGAGGACTCTGAAGGGGCTATAGACGTCAGACTCTGCCCAACGCCGCCACCAGCGCCCTCATCGCCGCCCTGGCCATAACTGGGTAGTGCCAAAGAGGGCCGTCCGCAAGCGAATGTGCATAGGACATTATAGAACTCCCCTCCTTCATTGGTGTTGAGGCGCGGTTTCCTGAAAATCAAGGACCTGGAAAGCTTCTTCCGTCAATCCACCCTCGCTTCAGAGAAGTAGGAAGCTCATGAAAGCGGACTGCATGTGCAATGCAAATTATGTTTCAGTTATTTTAGCGTACTGCAACTCGCAAGTTCAAGCGAGCAGCGCATGACATCGAGTTCGAGGCACTCCGACGAGCGTTCTGTAACGCCTAAATGCGTTAAATTTGGGCATATACAAAGTGATGGATTACATACACGAGCAATATATCTTACGATCAGTGGTACGAAGCTCGCTCTATCAGACACGAATGGCCCCGGCGATTTTCACCTTTGCACCTGCATTCTCCATCCATCTCTCGCTTCCTGTGCGTTGAACTGTTTTATTACGCATCCGCAAAGTGTTCTGTTGACGGTTGTCTTCCGTTTGTATATCAATTCTGTAAATGGTAATACGTTTGTGTTCACTTTCTCAGGTGCAAGCGAAGGCAAAACCGTGGCCTCCGAGATAGCTCCGGCAATCGCGGAGACCACGGGCAAGAAAAACCTGACGGTAGTCACGGCCAACATTTTGCGATTTACATGTATGACGCACGTGTTAGCATTTTTTAGCTAAAGCTGGTACTTTGAGCCTTCAGTGCGTATGTGCGCGATGCTGTGTGGTGATGACCAGTTCAGATTATGGGTGGTCACGGAGTGCGCGATGTTTATCGCGCGCTTCGCCAGTCTGCATTTAACTACTGCGCGGCGCGCACACGCGATCTAGGCTCTTCTGAGCTTCATAGTCAAGGATACCACGGTTCTACTTTAAGGCTGCTCAAAACAACAACGGTTGACCCACATTATCACACTTTCTCATGCGACGGTCTTTGGAGAACGCGAGTAATTCGCTTACCCAACGCGTTCGCAATGGTCCGTATCCAGCGCTCTCGCCGTTCTGCTTCGTGCAACAGCTACGGAAATCAGTAAAATTGAAGTCCTTTACGCCCGTGGCAATTCACAACGCAACAGTAACGCCGACTCAGGCCTTTCTTCGTAGCACGCGGAGCTGTTGCGTCTGCTCTTGCTGCCGCCGTCGTTCTGGCAAGCACTTCATGGCGGTTCGGTTGCCCGTCCAACTAGCGGAGGGATATTCATAGCTCTTTTTCTGAGTGTTCATTGCGTCAACACACCTAATATTTAGCTCGATCATTGTTTCGCACTCGCTAGTTGCACCTGGTTGCACAGCAAACTGTGCAAGGGAGTCCGGACTTTGCACTACCCAAAACTGTTCCGACAGGTGGCGCTACGCGTCTGCAAAATTCCAGAGTCTGACGTCTATAGGAGGGGACGTGAAGAGCAAGTCGCTCCTCGTGAGTTAGCAGCTGATCGTTCATCGTCACTGTCACTCTTTGATATTGCTCGCGAGCCTGCGCGACTTCCCGCGTGCAATGTTATGGGAGCACTAACGAATGCTATATGCAAGTAAAACGAGGTTAGTTTCAACTGGAAAGGTCGGACGATACAATTTAACTAACCTACGTCGCTACAGAAAAGCTCGCGAAGCTAATATGTGTACGCCGTGGGCTATCATTGAAAGCGCGAGTTGCCACGTATTTACTTCGCGTCTCGCCAGAAAGAATCAGATTTATCGTGCAACGGTTTGTTCACTGGTGTAGGAAACAGACAGTCGTAGTGTTGGTTTCTAGCTAACTCGTTAACACTGAGGCTAGCACAGCCGAACAAGGGAGCGACTACGTAGCGCTGCCATTGTGTCGTCTATTAACCCTCCTCCAGAAGATGCTCTTGAATTCCGCTTGGTGTCGCGACATTCTGTGGGCATAGCGAATACTATTTGCAGTAGACTTTAATTCTCACCATGTGTCGTGGGGTTTTCCCACAGATTCATCGGGAAAATGGTTATGGGACTGGACTAACACGAACAACTTTATTTGTTTAAATTCCAAAGTTGCCACATTTTGTTCGATGCAACTCGAGGTGTTTCTTAGATTTAGCATTTGCTAACTCAAACGTTTTTATCTGGTTTGGGCTGTTCTTGACACTGCTACAAGAAATGATCACCGTCCATTTGTATCTGGAGTTAACATTCCAATAGTGACGTTAGATTACCAGGCGCAACATTTTGTAGACTACTGTTTATTTAAAAAGCATTTACAGTAAACTTTGTTTTCCTTGACCAGTATAGAAAGAAATGCTAAAGTTATGAGTCTCTGCTAAGTCTTAAAACGTACAATAACAAAATCATTGCTCACTGTATCTTCAACAAAAGGATATTCTCTGTCTGCCTGGTGGAATTCTGGTTTTGCAAGAGATTATAGACGCCGGAAAACATCATGGAAAAAAGCTCCTTGTCAACGAAAGTGCTATTAATTGGACCAATTACTTGCATGCTAAAGCTATGTTTAAAAGAACAGTATCATTAGCAAAACACGATTATCAAGAAAAATGTTATAACTTTCTATCAAAGAGTGGTTATAAAAAAAGCTCTAGATTTCTTCGTAACCGCAAGGCTATTGCAGCGCCCGTAAACATTGATTCAGTTATTCTTTCCCCAAAGGAATCGAAAGATATATTAGCTGAAAATGCATTAGGCTTGGAAAACAGATTTACATCACAGCTAGTACTGAAGTTGGTAAAACCGTCATAAGTGAACGATTTTGTTGAAGTAAATATAGAACTTGAGCACCTCGTTCGTCTTCTTCCTAACACAACTCCAGGTCCAGACGGCGTTACGTCAGGAATGTTGAAAATATTGTTCGACATCTCTCCAGAAGGTCTTCTCAACGTCGTAAAGCACTCACTGAGAAATAGTTGGGATCCTCTTGACTGGAGACTAAAAATTGTGCCGCTTCTAAAAAAAATCACGCTATATCCACGAAGTGAATGATGATGAGTGGGCGAAGCTCGATCGTTTTCATCCATGGCAGAAAGAGAATGTGTGGTCTGGAACGCGCTTATACTTCATGGTCATCATCGTCATCGTCATTGTTATCACGTGTAGTGGGTACATTCCACTAATCTGGAACGCGCTTATACTTCATCGTTATCACGTGTAGTGGGTACATTCCACTATACTGCGTCATCGTCATCTTTATCACGTGGAGTGGGTACATTCCACTATACGTGGCTACCTACCCACTACAACTACTACTACAGAGGAGGGGCAAACCCACACCCTAAGGAGCTTCGCCCCCTAAAACTGGGAGCGGGAATTCAGGTAGACAACATTAGACCAAGATTTCTAACGTCACATTTAGTCAAATTAATAGAAAGAATACTATACATAAAAATTATGAAGTTTATAACAGATAATGAAATACTGAGCTCGTGCACGATTGGATTTAAACCCGGTCGCTCGATATGGTGTGCACATGTCGATTTAGAGGCTCGTATTATGCTTGCTCGGCACAGACGGCAATATGCGGCTTTAGTATCCGTTGTTCTAGCCAAGGCATACGATAGTGTTAAACACGTTATTCTCATCAATGCCCTAAAATACTTCATTTTTGTCGCTGTATATTACAAATTGGATGCATGAGTTTTTAAAAGAGAGAAAGTTTTATTGCTCCTAACAAGGTGTTTCTACGTCTAAGTGTAGACAAACGAGAGGTGTTCCCCGGGGCTCTGTTCTCTCGCCAGTTTTATTTAACATTTTGTTAATTGCAATACCACCGTGCGATAAGGTACAAGTATATGTATATGCATATGACATTGCCATTTTTCGCGTCCTACTGTGATTTACGTTTACTCCGTTCAACTTTAGTCATACTTCGCAACATTAGAAACCTGGTTTGATGATATTCGTATGAAACTAAACGTTACCAAATGTTCCATAATAGTATTTCCTTTGGATTTGCCAGCTAAAATTTGTCTTCACTACCAGAAGAGCCAGGGTAGTATAGTTTCCTTCGCCGATCTTGTTTACTTGTAGAGCGCAAAAGTTCACAGTATGTCTTCACTACCATCAAAAAAGAATTCCACAAGTCGACCGTATTAAATATCTGGGTGTGCTATATGATAAAAAACTGAGATGGCGTCGTCACATTGAACATTTTAAAATTAAGGCTACACGCGCTGTTGGGATGATAAGTGGACTTCGTCGGCTCCGTTCCGGTCTACGAAGCGATACGCTGATCATGATTTACCGCATGTACGTTCGCCCGATCCTTGATTTTGACTGTGTATTATTCTCAGGTGGGCCGGCATACAATATAAACCCCTTGATTCTTTTAGAGCGAGAAACTCTTCGCAGCTGTCTAGGTTTGCCAAAAATACAGCTAATAACGATTTCTATCAAGCAACTGGTATACCCATTCTCCCTTGCAGATTTTGGATTTTAACGGTTAAAACTTATTTAAATTCTCATGAATCCACTGTAAGAAGGCAGCACTTGGTATTTTTTGTCGAATCAAGTGTTTTTTTTTCTATGAGCATTGGTCCCGTGTATATAAACCTCAATTGCTGTTTCTGCAAACCCTACTAGATGCTTTAAATGTTAATATATTCGAGGTAATTCCATCAGATAAACCCATGGGTAATGTGCAAATAGAACTCGATGACATCTTTCCAACGAATTCCAAATATTTGCCATTTAAGTATTTGATTGGCTTATTACAAGAGCACCTCTCACAAATAGGAATTAATACTGTAATTGCAACGGATACATGTATGAGTGATGAGAAAGCAGGTGAGTATTTTTTCGCAGTCATTATCCTGGTCATATTCATTACGCCTCCCAGATTATACACCCATATTTGAAGCGGAGTTAACTGCCATTATTCTAGCTCTTCAAAAACTTCCAGTAACTCATTCGACAGCTGTGATACTCATTGATTCGTTATCCGTGTGTTCGTCCCTATCATCGTCATCGGAATCAGCTGTACTAAATACATTCAAAGCATTAATCCCTGGAAACATTCGTCTAGTTTCGTCTAGTGCGATTAACATGGGTGCCAGGTCATCGCGGTACATTTCTAAATTATCTGGCTGACTCATTCGCGCGAGCATCTCTTGATGGTCCGAATTTGTCAGTTATGCCTCTTACAGCTAATGTTACAGCGGCGAGGTTCACAAAATTTTCTCTTCTTGAGAATTCAGAATTATCGCACTTGAATCCAGAATTCTCGCGCTTGACTTTCGCAGGGGATAATAAATAGCGTCCCACGCGTAAATTGGAAGTCTCCAATACTAAATTACGATGACGTATTCCACGCTTAATTTCTACTTATAGAGGTCTGGTTTGGTGCCATCCCCTTTGTGCTATAGCTGTAACGAACCTGAAAATATCGACCATGTCCTACTACTTTGTCGCCATTTCAAAAATAAAACCAAAAAGTGCTTTGACATTTTATTTAAAAAATTAGGAATTCCACTTAGTACTCAAAATATTCTGTCCTTTGGGGCTGCATCATTAGAATATGGCGAGAGGAACGTCTGCGCGGCCCCCCTGCGAATTCCTGGGCTACACAAGGAGATTAACTTGCTAAGTCGTTGATCAGTTTTCTTTTCAATCCAAGCTTAAGTTCTGCATTTCGTTATTAATCAGCATTAATTTAACCTACTAAAGAATCATGTATTATGAATAATTTTTAAGTTATTGAAAAATGCCATTCGTTTCTATATTTACTAAATTTATCTTCGTGTCTCGAAAGGTTACCATATTCTATTAAAAATAACACCAATTCACTTTTCTTTTCCCCTGCATAGACCTTAATTTTTCACGACGTTAACCGCCGGCTTCTTGGCCAATCCCCCAAGAGCCATAACAGAGGAAACAAGCAAGCAAGCAAGCAAGCAAGCGGAAGCTGAGGGGCAGTCGCGGCCGAGGTTCGGCAGAGTAAAGACGTTTCCTTGTTTCCATTGGTCTCGTCTCTGAGGGGTTCCGTGCCAGCCGCAGCCTAGAACCCCACATCTGGCGCCCAACGGGCAGGACTCCGCCCCTGCGGCCACGGACACTAGGCGACCCGGCGGTGAGCTATCGCCGCTTGTTAATATGACCTTGTCATCTTCGGAAGCGATCGCGGCTCTTCTCGCATCCTTGGCGACAGCCGCCACGCTCAAAGGCCACGCACACTTGCAGCCCGTGGCCCTGATGACGCCGCTGGACCCTCCAACATTCACTGGCCAGGACCCGAGGGGAATCGATCGTCGATTTCGCCGACGACCTATGCACTTTTAAGACCGTTTGCGGCATCTCGGACCTATATGTGCTCCAGGGGGTCCGGCCTGAGGCCCTGCGAGGTGCCGCTGCGCATCGGCTACGCTCCCAACCTCCCTTCCTGTCTTGGGACAACTTTGTGGCAGCGTTCCGAGCGGAATTCCTGACCCCTGTGGATTATGATTACCCTTCGGGAAATCCAAGAGCTCTTCGACACGGCGATCCCTACGCTCCTGAAACCGTCAAGGTGTCCCAATTTCTCCGGCGATGCCACCCTCGCTACCAGCCATACCGGTTTGGCCTCTCCTTGTCTTCACTCGAGGAGCTCGACCTCTTCCTTCGCCAACTTGCAAAGCCGGTCTTACGGGAGCAGAACTACGCTCCACCATCACCTGCCCACGTTCCTCCCGAGCCAGCCTGCAGCCCAACGACTACCTCGGCTTCACGGCATCACGACTATCTCGTTAATTTCTTCACCGTCCACGGCATCCCTTCCTTGCGCACCATGGGCTTTGACGACACTGCCGCATGGGAGCCTCAACCTGGAGCGACGGTAGCAGCGTACCGGGTCTGACGTCGCAGTGAGCGCAGGTGGCGCAGACGGCGAGGCGGGCTCGTGCGACGTGGCGTCACCGGATGCCGACGTCCTCTGCGGGTACGACGAGCGAGTCCTCCAGAGCATGAGTGCTGAGCCGTCTGCTCATGGGGCCGTGGTGATCGTCAGGCAGAGTTCCAGGGCGCATCAGCAGGGCGCACAGGATGCCGCTGAGGTTGCAGTGGCGGCGGACACCGCGTGGGAGAATGACGCGAGGCGAGACGGCGTTGCGGACCGGTAGCGGGCAGCCGACAGCGCGGATGGAGGTGACGAGTACGAACAGAAGGCAAAAAAGCTTGTGAAGGAGCAGAGCAAGAAAAAGATGAAGATAAAGAAAAAGCGGGAGGATCCACGATCTTGAGAAACTGCTGAACGAGGTCATATCGGAAAGTAACGTCATTCTTGTGGGGCAACCGAAGAGCGCTGTCGACGTAGTGGTACACATTTGCGAGCATATGTCGGCAAACGACCGGGACAATGAAATGGAGCATCGCAACCAGCAAAAAAATCACAGCATATCCACGAAGTGAATGATGGTAAGTGGGCGAAGCTCGGAGGGATCATTCTGGGTAACCGTGAATCCCCCCCCGTACATTGCCCACTCGATCATGCAAAGACGTGACAACACGTGTCACGTCTTTGCATGATTCTGGGTGTTCGATCGTGAGCTGGGCACCAGCGTCGCCGACTTGTGTTCCGGGCGCTCCCAGCCTCAGCGACATCGCCAGTTCGCGTTCCACGACAGAGGAAGACGATGCCACCTACCCAGACGCCGAAGTCCACACCAGTGCTCGACGCAACGCCTCGCCTCCGCATGCATCGCCACAGAACGCTGCTGTGAGTTGTAAAAGCCACGCGTCCTTGGCTATATGTTGTGCCGCCGTGAGTACCGGAGCCGCCGCATGCTCCGCGACGCGGTGCTCGACTCCGAGTACCGCGTCGGCCCGACGATCCCAATTATAACAGCGCCATCTGTCCTCTTTAATCGTCAACTATACGAAAACCACTAACGCCATCTAGAGATATTATTTCCAAGGTCATACACACACAACGCCATCTAGTGAGCAATTCTTAAAACTAGACCTGGCTACATACACACTACTACTACAGAGGAGGGAATGACCCACACCCTAAGGAGCTTCGCCCCTAAAAAGACCAAGGTGAAGGCTGAGTGCGAAAAGAAGTCTGCAGAATGGCTGCGTGTGAACAGCTTAGAGGCCGCGCGTGGTGACAGGAAGGCAACTGCTTCCAAGCCTAGTAAGGACGAGAGCAATGCTGAAGAAGAAGAGGCAGCCTCTGCTGAGGTGGCCCCGACAACAGCGGCAAACAAGGATGAGTCAGCTGACAGCAAGGAAAAGAACGACGAGGAGGAGGCTAACAACGACGGGAATGCAAGCAAGGCTCGACAAGCAGATCCTGATCACAAGGGAGGAACCAGAAGTCAACAGCAGCAAAGAGCAGGTAACCACAGACAGCGGCAGCAAGGCGGCTGTCGCGACGACCGCTGACCCGAAAGTGCATGCCGAGACCCTAGTTACCACGGAAAACGCTGGGTCCTTAGTGACGTGGTGGACGAACCGTGCCGGCACGCGGTCGTGTACGCCACGTGCTGTCCGCCGTGGCCAAGGGTAGCCAGGAGAGTTGCGCGGGATACCGGCCTGAAGTAGCCCACGTCCTTCTCCGCCACTTTTGCCGAGGGTAGGGGGCAGTGCTGGAGTGCTCGGTGACTGCGAGCGTGCTGACCGTACAAGAGGAGAACGAGGAACGATGGTCAGCGCCCAGCATGCGCTCAGCGGTCGCTGACGGGCAGTCGCAGCCGAGGCTCGGCAAACTGAAGACGTTTGTTTTCCTGTGTGTATTGGTCTCGTCTGTGAGGGGTCCCGGGCCAGCCGCAGCCTAGAACCCAACAAGCTTTAAAGGGCTCGTTTCGCAGAAATTCCGGTGTCCGTGTCGGCGGCGTCTTTCGTTGTGAACAAAAATTCGAGGTAGATGCAAATAAAGGTTTGTACTTTGGCTTTCCTTGCGGAGAAATGCAATGAAATTTGCACTTTGGGTTTCCTCACGGCGCAAATTGGGTCTCCACCGAAAAGCGAAGGTAGGCTAGCGATTGGGAAGTCAATTGTGTGTGTGTGTGTGTGTGTGTGTGTGTGTGTGTGTGTGTGTGTGTGTGTGTGTGTGTGTGTGCGTGTGTGTGTGTGTGTGTGTGTGTGTGTGTGTGTGTTTGTTTGTGTGGGGTGGGTTGGTGGATGGATGTGTTTGTTTTTCTTGATTACGCCTGCTGCACTTTATGGCCTTAATGGAACTTTATAGGCGCTGCTGCACAGACCAAGCTAATCTGGATCTTTGGTCATGTGAAGAGTAGCAGGGAGGTGGCGTTAACAATTCGTGTAACACGATTTACAAACTGTTTGGGAAACCATTATGTTTTTACATGACATTTCATCATGTTTCCAAGCGTCTGCTTTCTAGAAAGGCGTACGTCTGTTGCACTCCTGCTCACGATATTAGGTATCGTCGACATTTGGCAACGCTTGCCGCCGTGCTTGCTGTCGTCTGCTCTTTGTGCCAGGCACCGCCCCTTTAAGGCTGCGCTATTTAACTTAGCGCCGCAGAAACACGCACAATTGCTACTCTTCTAAATACGTCTGCCAATATGAACCTCGACAGAGAAGTTGCAACAGCCGGAACGGAAGAAATGAAGAGACGCTGGGTTTTCGCCAACACCTTAAGCACAGCTGCACCAATGGCCGGTAACCTGGTCGTTCATCGCCAAAGGTCGAAGTTTGACCGGAACAAGAGACGGTTTGAGAAAACTCTGCCACAGATCAAGGAACAGTTCTTCAAACAATCTTTTCGCGTATCAACGGGAACGTCTCCATACCTCGTGGAGTCCTGCCGGGCCATCGCAGCGTAAGGTGCTGCAATGCGCCAAGATATATCCGAGGAAAAAAAAGTTGCTGTGAAATTTTACGAGTTTTACTCCTGTGCTAGAAAACAAGGTCTATTGTTAGTCGATGACAGCAGTCTCCGAAGCGCTTTCACGGAAAGCAATGGGTAAATGTACTTGAGGCGCCACGGGTGAACACAAGAAACTTCAACTGTAAAACCTGTATTGGTTCCATATATTAATAAGGTATCCCATAACCTGAAAAAGGTAGAAAGCCGGTATTCCGTACACACTGATAGGTATGTAGCAAGAAACCTGACACAGCGCCCGGGAAATGTGCCAAAGGCGTGGTGTATGAAATTCCTCTTTCTTGAGGCAACTCGTACATCGGGCAGACCCGGCGCTGTACAAATGAACAAGCCAGGGAAAATGAAGCATACATATTGAGGGATGGCGTGGTGCATTAGACAATGCACTGCAAAACCTGCAAATATCAAGCACGTTTTAAAGAGATAAAGATTTTAGGCAGAAGCAAGCATCGGATTGCGCGTGAATTGATGAATGCGTATCACAAAAAAAAAAGACGAAGAGGAGCAAGTTGTATCAGCTATAAGTCTGTTACGCTGTACGTATCGTAAAAGAGATTGTGTGATTGCTGGATAGACTTAGGTTACGATGAGACTGTGCGAATAGACGCTGCCACGAATATACCATGCTCTTGACTGCTTACAAGGCGCAGAGTATTTCACTTATTTGGATTTGCGTTCTACGTATTGGAAGGTAGCAATGGCTGAGTGTGATCGCCCTAAAACAGACTTTGTAACGCCCGATGGTCTGTACGAGTTCAACGTCATGCCATTTGGGCTCTGCAACGCGCCTGCAACATCTGAGCGTGTGATCGATAGCATCCTTCGAGGATATAAATGGGAGACTTGCTTGTGTTACCTCGATGACATAGTCGTATCTTCAACAGATTTCCAGACACAGCTTGCTCGCCTGCACGACATTCTCACGTGCCTCGTTTCTGCGGGTCTACAACACAACATCCAGAAATGCCGTTTTGCTCCACGGAAGCTAATCATATTGGGCCATGCCATCTCCAATACGGGCACTCTTCCGGATCCCGATAAGCTTCGAGCTGTCGCCAACTTTCGAAAGCCCACGTCGATCAAAGCCCTCAGAAGTTTTATTGGCCTGTGCTCGTATTTTCGTCGCTGTGTACGTAACTTCGCGTGCATCATCGCACCTTTGACGTGTTTGCTTACCACCAGCAAAGGTATATCCGCGTGGTCACCTGAATGTGATGATGCGTTTCGCCAGCTGCACCGCCTGTTGACCTCACCACCTATCCTTCGCCACTACGACCCAACTACTCCCACGGAAATTCACACGAATGCGAGTGGCGTCGGCCTCGGTGCGTGTTTTGGCACAACGGGAAGACGGCCAAGGACAATATGTTGTCACTTGTGCGAGTCGTGCGCTGAAGAAGGCCGAATCATATTATTCTGTGACAGAGAAGGAGTGCTTGGCGATAATTTGGGCTCTGGTGAAGTTTCGCCCGTACCTTAATGGCCGTCCTTTCGGCGTTTTAACAGCTCGCCACCACGCTCTACGCTGGCTTTCCACCTTGAAAGACCCGTCGGGACGCTTGGGCCGCTGGGCACTTCGCTTGCAAGAATGTGATATTCGTGTCGTATATCGTTCTAGTTGCAAGCATGTGGATGCTAATGCGCATTCCCGCTCACCAATAGCACCAGAAGTCACTTCTCTGTTACCCCTCTTTACGACCTTTCCATCGCTCAGCTACACCGACATGCTTTCGGAGCAGCTCAAGGACCCATGCCTTGCCTTGTTACTCGACTACCTTACCGATCCATCTGTTGCCCCTTCGACGAGAGCGTTACGCCGCCAAGCCGTCCACTTTTCCGTGCGGGACAAGATCCTGTACCGCCGCAACTACATGCCAGACGGTCGCAAGTGGCTACTTGCTGTCCCTCGTCATATGCGCTCTGATATATGCGCGAACTTCCACGCCGATCCCCCAAGGGCACACGCCGGCGTCTTGAAAATCTACGCAAGGCTGCGTCAGCAATGCTACTTGCGTGGAATGTACCACTTTGTGCAGAAATGCGTCCAGTCTTGCACTACATGGCAACAAGGCAAGACACCTTCGCTAAACCTTACTGGCACGTTGCAGCCGCTCCCCTGCCCTGCTCACCCATTTGACCGCGTCGGTATCGACCTCTACGGCCCCCGTCCTTACAGTGATTCTGGAAACCGGTGCCTTATGGTCGGCGTTGATCACCTGACACGCTACGCCGAGACTGCAGCTCTTCCGGTAGCGACCGCGCGCGAAGTTCCTCATTTCATCCTTCGAAACTTCGTCCTTCGGCACGGTGCTCCGCGGGTACTCAATGATAGAGGCCGCATGTTCTTCTCGGATGCCATCCAAGCCCTCCTCGCTGAATGCAACATCATTCACCGGAAATCTACCGCCTACCATTCACAAACGAATGGCGTCACCGAGCGCTTCAATCGCACACTAGGCGACATGCTGAGGATGTATACCATGACTCATCTGACCACAACTGGGACATCGCTCTGCCTTTTGTTACCTTCGCATATAACACCGCGACGCAAGCGACTACCGGCTTTTCCCCCTTCTTTCTTTTGTACGGCCGCGAGCCTTCCCACCCACTGGATACCATACTGCCGTACCGACCTGATGCCTCGGAGGGCACTCCAATTTCTGTAGTAGTTCAATACGCCGAAGACTGCCGTCAATTGGCTCGTTCCCTGACTATCGAAGCTCAAGGTCGACAAAATACACGGCATGACGGCATTTATAACCCAGCTCCCACGTTTCCTGCTGGCTCCCCTGTTAGACTATGGGTACCCCCACACGTCCCTGGCCTCTCTTCTAAACTTCTGGCGTGGTACCACGGTCCCTACCGTGTCACTGATGCCACCTCGCCGGTGTACTACATAGTCGAGCCCCTCACACAATCGCCAGACTACCGCCGTCGAGGGCTCGAGACCGTACACATCAACCGTCTAAAGCCGTACTACGACGCTGTCATTCTACCTAAGGGCTAACTGGCTAGGATGGCTACTCTTCACCCTGGGGGACATTGTAGTGGAGCAGATTCACCAACTGGTATGCGCCAGCGAAAGACGATGACAAAAGACCGAGGCTGAGATTGCGCGTGAGCCTATGCTGTCTTTGCGGACCTGACGCTGCTTTACCGTGCGGTCATACTTCGTTACGACTCCATCGTATCAATAAATCTCATCGATAAAGGTCATCGCAATGTATTTTGTCTGTTTATATCTGGGTTATCGCCCAGACGAATTCAGTTCGAAGTGCCACTCGTCCCGTCGGCCAGTAAACAGTCTTGTTGAAACGTATTTCTTTTTGTGTTAATGAGAACACAAAAAGAAAGTGATCACAAGAAGCACGTGACGCCAACGGGCAGAAAAGGAGTGTTCCACACTCGTGTCATGGGTACTAGCGGCGCTAACACCCTCAGGTTTAAATGCACATATATACCACATAAAGTGGATAGAGGGATGACCGCCGCTGTAGCTCAGTGGGTAGAGCATCGGACGTGTTACTCGAAGGTCATAGGTTCGGTCCCTACCAGTGGCAAGTCAACTTATCTTTCTCCAAATTTACATTACAATTACTACTAATAACATCCCCTATGCATTCCTTGGCGTCATTGTCTCTTAGTTCTCATTAATACGGTGTCTAACAAGACAAAAGTGACCCTTAAATTTTTACTGTCATTCATTTCATTTTATCCAATGGCGACGAGAATGTCAGTTATATCATTGCAACCACTTGCTGTGCTAAATACAGCGGTTTCTGTGTGAGGAAAGGACTTATTACTAATCTTTTCGGCATTGGCCGCTTCACAGTACAGATAATTCTGCAATGCAGTTATCGTTGTGTTGGCGTCACAGTGGGTGAAGATGCAAACAGCAGACGGCATGGCCGCCCACATCAAGGAATTCAACGCTGTTTCCGGCAGGCCGTGGCCGCCCTTGACGGGTGCTAATTTTCCCTTTCGCTGACGATATAATTTTCAAAGCGACTACTACAACTACAAAGGATGGTACGTATTTATAATGAGCATGCATGTGTACACATTAACACAAACACAGAATACATGAAGTTGTCTGTAAAAACATCAGATATTTCGGTGCATGTAGCAGCAAATTGCCTTGCTATGTATTAAACTTCCAGCCGCATACATTTTGATTGTTTGTTCTGCAGTTGCGTGGAATAACGCTTTAGCGCTTGCACCGCGCAGGTGACGACGAAGAACATCTGCCAGCGTTTGCGAAACTAAAGTACGTTACAAGCTTTGGGCTTGCTGTAAATGCGCGCTTGTACCCCATCATCTTGCTCGTGTTGTTGGATCACCGCTACCGGTCCTGTGCGTCAACGATGGTTCACCCGGAAGTTGCCATGACGCCTTTATAAATGAGCGGTCTAACCTGGCCCAGTGCATTGAAGGTCCATTGTTCCAAATCCCCGTCGTAGACATTTGTGGACAGGTGGATGGCAACCACCCTGTGTGACCAAACTTTTCCTTCCATGGCGTACTTTATCAAGCCATGCAGCCACCACGCATGACCTAGCCCGGAAATGAAGTCATTGAATAATTAACTGTCGAAGGTACAAGAGTAGTGGATAATGCATTTATGCGGCTGAAGGTGCAGTTTAGATACCCAATGAAGTGCATGGAATTCAATATTGACGATTCCCCGGCAGTAATTTATGCAACTTCACCTTTAACATCATCTGCGAGGAGTTCGGCGAAGGCGTGGTGCAGCACTCGACCTTCGCCATTCGAGCCCTTACCTGGTTTTTCGAGCAACCAGAAAGCAGCACATGTGAGAGCGCCGTAGATGGAGAGGCAGTAAGAGGTGCGCTTGTTGCTACAAAAAGAGGGAGCACAATTCAGGCAATTAACAGCCCTGCATTATTGAATGCGAATCATTTCTTTGCGGACTGCAGGCACTTTTAGCGTATCTGTCTATCTATCTATCTGTCTATCTATCTATCTATCTATCTATCTATCTATATATCTATCTATCTATCTATCTATCTAACCGCCTAAGTCTGGTTGCTCTCGTGATCACCGCCTTAACTTGGTGTAAAGCAAAATTAGTATGGGAGGGGAAGATGGTTTGACAAATATAACTAGCTGGTCAAGACATGAATAAAGTGACAATCCCGTCGCGTACGTCGTCAAACCCTTTCCACCAGACACGTGTGGCACATACCCGTATACTACGGGACGGGTATGTACCACAAGTATGCGGGTATGTACCACAGCTGATTTAGAGTTTGTATCTACCCAGGAACGGCGAGAACAGACAGTCGTATTTTTAACGTGAGAGCGTTAAGAAAAACCTGACTTCGGCAGCGTGGACGAGACGAATGCAAAGAATAAATGTCAGGGTCCAAGCAGGAATCGAACCCCAGTATTCTGCGTGGCAATCAAGTATTCTAGCACAGAGCCACGCCAGGTCTCGGAACTGATTTCAAATAGACCCTAATGTTCGTGAAAGGTCAATTGTAGTTGCAGTGTTGACTATCCAATTTCTTAAACATTACACTCGTATGATACAGCCGTCACGTCGGGTTAACGTCAATTGTAGTTAAGCGCCATCCACTGAAGCTGATTTATGTGGCAGTGTCCAAGGCTACCATCCTCGAGAGCACAAGCGCTACATATCAGCTTACCGCTTCTGGTGTTGCTGATACCCATGTTGCTGTAGGCATCGTTACGCAACTGTAAAGAATTGCTTATATAAAACGTATGCGACTGTTCAACATGTGTCTGTGAGTACAACATTTGTACATATCTTTAGCGTCATTTCGTAGCGTTTCGCTCAGTAAAAAATTTACAACACTCACCTTTCCCCCCGCATGCTACGCATAACATCGATTCCCAAGGTACGTGAGATCTGTCGAATTTTTCATAATACGGGGCCGTTATTTAATAACTACCAATAAATGTGTTATTTAGATCCACCATTTTTTTTGCTTTTGAAGCTTCAGGTGGCGTTGCCTCAACTCCATTTCCTTGACCTGCGCAGCCTCTAGGCTTTCCCGCATACGCTTCTGCTCTGCGAGCAAAGCTCTTCTACTCTTTGAGGCATTGCCATGCTTCGTCTTTGTTTAGTTTCGCCATAGCTGGGGTGTTGAACGACTAGCTGATGGCTCCTCTTCAGCTGCCTCCGACGGTGGTTCCGAGGTGGCTCCCATGCCCTCGGTTACCTCGTGGCTGTTATGGCCGTTTTTCTGACCATCACCACACACCATACCATTCGTGAGCTGTACAAAAAAGCCAGAGGGAAACAACACTGACCTTGAATGGCTATCGAAAATTAAATAAAAATGTTTGAAAAAAAATGCCTGTTAAAATGAATGTCTTCTATTAATTTTGTTCATTTAAAAATATTTCACAATCCCCCCTGTCAGTAGCTTACTTGCGAACACGATGGCTAAGTTAGTGCATTTTGCTTGCCTTGTAATATGAAAAAGAAGCAGATATTGCCCATACCCACTTCCACACTGGTGTCTTTTCCGCAGCTCGTCTCCTGCACGAGCGTGGCGTCGTTCACCGTAGTGGGCAAACATTCTGAAACAGACTGCACCTGAGCCAGTAGTTAGTCCCGCCTTCCCGTAGTGTATGCATGAAGTATAAATACACGCATACAATTGTGAAGTAGACTGTACCTATGATGTGGCTGTGACCCCTTGAACTTCCCCATATTTCGCCCCTTGAGCTAAATTAATAGGGTCCATATATGCATATACTCTAACCCGCCAAATAGTACTAAACATATACATGTCCCTGACATAAAACCAACGTACGATATATTTATTGAGGCCTTTGTGATAGCAAGGCAATCGGCAAAGAAACGTACGATCGTCAAAATTTTGCCTTCCTCTCCATAAGTAATTTCAGAAATCTATCGAAATCTATCATTCGATAGATTTCCTTGCAGTTACCTGTACTGCTGCGTGAGATTCTTAATCTCCTCTCCTCTTTCTGATGCCACCCACTCGTAACCATCCAGTCGTAGCGAAGCCGCAGTCTGGTTGTACGCGACAGAGTTTCGCTTGTGGCGCCTTGAAGAAGCAGGGTACCCGCGCCAGTTGCTCGCTTCTGCAGCTGAGGCCAATCCTCAGATGAAAGAAACATGGGGGCACTGATGGCGACAGATAAGAAACCATTGCTGAAAAGCGCGGCACAGTGGCCGTCATACTGTATGTACAGTCTGTGTCCCGTCGCCTTAAAAAAATAGGACAACATGCTAATGTGAAAGTTGTGTTCAGTGCTCCAGACAAGCTCTCCTAGCTGGCATACTTGGACCTGTCCCGTGATGAGACGCATGAAGCAATGTGTCGTCAAACACAGAACACAGTTTGTTGGCTGTGTGCAGGGTGTTGTGTACAGTTATGTGGGCCAGACGGGCAGATGCCTACGTGACCGCTTACGTGAGCATGCCAATAATGTAGGTTCGGAAACCTTTTTGAGTTTTTCGCTGTTTTCGTGTCGGCACATCTCGTTTTGTGCTCCTTTTTCCCTTTCTTTTCTGCTGACGTTTTCATGTCAATAAAAATTCTCTTGGAAAGTCAGCGCTTGACCTGTGTGTTTGCTTTTCGTGGCCGTGCTTTTTTGCGCTGTTGAGCTTAAGTACCCATAATCAATTTCTTTCGAGGTGCTCCAGCTGCTACAACGGGGCGGCAGTTGAAGTATCCACTAAGACAAATGTCGTCGGCTTAAGTCTGCTTCTATCATAACTGCGTGGGTTCAGTGAAGAAGAGCGAACATAGCGCGCGCTAGAAGAAGAGAAAAACGAGGGACGGCGCGTTGCACGGGGTTCTTGGTTTCTTCGCTGGAATAATGACGAGTAGGTTGCCGTAGCATTCGAGAGGTTTATTAACGGGTCAAAGAGATTTAGATCGTAGAGGAAATTTATTCCGTCTTCTTTATTTTCTAAATTTCTTTTTTTTTCATTAAACTGCTCGCCTCAACATTTATTTCAGTATTTTTTATTCAGCTATCATTAATATTTGCAACTTTCGATTAATTAATACTCTTTTCCATCTTTATTTAGATGATATCTAACCTAATATTTAAGAATCTCCTTTTTAAACTACCCGGTTCTTGGCTAATCCCCCAGCGTGGGTGTGTGCCACGGTCCGAAGGATGTGCTCTACTCTACCCTAAACGGCAGCGTTAAGACGCGCTGCGCTATCGATTCAGGCGTATTATCCTTGGAATCCGGTTAATCTAGAACGAAGTCTTCGGATTTTACAGGTTCCATTCCTATTTGCGAAATTTGTGAATTTTGTATATTGTTTCAATTTAAGCAGTTCATAATTTCTTTTTTTTTATAGAAAGTTTCCTTGTTTTCATGTGTTTTTATTGAACTACGCTTCATTTTATTGTTTATTGCGCTTTAAACACGCTCAGCCAGACAGCGCCCACGTCAGCGAAATCGCGATGTGGGAGCCAGAGCGCGATGCGCGGAGCGCGATGGTCTTGATCTCGATTGAGCTTAATCGCGATTAAAAGTGATCGTGTACCAATACCTGATCCGGATGGAGCTTAGTCCGGATCGGCGCTCATCGCGAATAAAAGTGCCCGTGTGACACCGGCACATTTGCAATTAAATCATCATAGATATCTGAGAAGTAGATGCAATGTTGGCCACACTACCTTGTAGTTTGAACCCGGAACATGCAGTACATGCAGGTAAGTACAAGCGGATAATTTATTTTTGTGCGATTTAGTTGTTGCTTAAAGGGTAGAACTATTCAGCAATGTTTTTAATCGCTTCTGAACGTGTGCGTCAACGGGGTCATTAATTCCTGCGGAAGTAATGAACAGCACAGTGAAATTGTAGCTGACGTGGGTTCCCGCACGGTCAACGATACTGAAGTTCAATTTTACAACAGACAACTTCCCGTAAACAAGGTGTCCTTTAATGGTGTGGTACACGAAAGTTTAGCGTCCTCACCGCAGACTACGGAGCAGTGTAAGATAAAAACATGGGATATTTAAACAACACTTCATCAATCTACTGTCACTCAAATGATAGTTGTTCCTTTTGAGAAAAAGGTTGCACATGTAAACAATTGTGAATCCAAGTCAAAGACTTGGCATACGCAGTCACTGGGAAGTTTAATTCCTGTTTTTTAAGAAAGAAAAAACAAGAGACAAATTAAGCGCTGGTAGCGGTAGCAGCTGCTCTAGCAGTTACAAAATACTCATGCTTTTTTTGTCGCCTGAAATTTCGCAAGAAACGTTCGCGCACTGGTAAATCAAAGAGCTCGTCACAAAATGCATACGCGCACATATCAGTCAATAACCACAAGCACTTTCTTTACCAACGCTGAATTGACGGCAGGGCAAACAAGTGAGCGAAAGCGTTGGCTTGCTTCTTTGTTTTTTGTTTTTGTTTTTTTTTTTAGTTGACATGAGCTGAGGCACCACGTCCGTGGATTTTCAGGGACGCCAATGAAGTGAGTCACCCGAAGCCACCCGCTCCCTCAGTAGGTAGGTACGTATACTCCATCTCACAAGTACCTTGCAGCACTGCCAAAGCCACGAGGAGTACACAGGCAGTGTCCTTGCGCAGCACAAAATATAGTTCCGGGCTTAACTTTCATTATCAACGAGTTGCAAGGGCTTTAGCTGTGCTTCTCGTATGACGCGTTACAGAGATACGTGGCACGTTCAGCGCGGTTCAACTCGGTGAAAACACCAGAATAAACGCTGTTATAGAAAGAACCGCGTTCCTCACAAACGCCAGCGAACACGTCCAGCACAATCGGGTTTACGAACATAAAGAAACGACGAGGTGGCGTTCCCGCAGAGGTTTTTGCGTTTTGTATTAGCTCGAGGGTGCAAGTATCGACAAGGTAGGCGAGCCGACGCCAAAGAAAGGCCGAGCAGACGACGCGACGCGGATGAACGCACCTTGAGGGGGGCTTTCGCCTTTCCTATTGGCTAACAAGCCCTGCAGCTCCACAGTGCTACGAGGTACTTCTGAGGTGGAGTATAGGTACTAAACTTTATTAAAGTCGTGAAGAAGTCATCCCCCATTTTTTATTGAGGGAGGACCACGGGAGGCTCCCACGTCGGGACGGGAAGACCAGGCCTCACCGCTGCGTCGTGGGCCTTCTGGACAGCCTGGAGTTGTTGGAACCAGTCGCTGCTCTTGAGCAGTGAATAAGAAGTGTCTTGCGAAATCTCTTCACCCGTGTGGCGCTGTAAAGAGGGGCACTCCCAGAGCATGTGGTTAAAATAGCTGTATCCGCCGCCGTCGGGACACGAAGGGGAGACCTCCGTGAAACGACTGTAGATCTAAAGGCTGGGATACGAGTGCGTTTGCAGCAACTTAAGCGTAACCGCTTGTGGACGCGATAGGTTTCGGTGGGGCAAGCGAAATGCCCTGCGAGCGAGTTGATAATGTTTTGTGGCTTCGTATGTCGAGATTGACGCTAGGGGGGCCATGGATTGCGTGACGCGCGTCGCATCGGCTCCGAATAATATCTATGGTTTTGGACAATTTCTTTCCAGCTATTCAGTCCACACTACTCCCAAGTGACTGCGAAAGTCCTGAGGACTCTCCCGATATATTTGTGCAGGTGAGCCCGTATTCTGGCTATTGTGAGAAGATTTTCCTTACCGCCACGCTGGCACAACAGCCGAGCCACTAGACCATGCACGGTAGGCCTGACAAGTCGGCGTCGCGAACGGGTGCTCCGCATCCGCTGCGCTGGTGTCCAAAATGGAAGTCGTGCAAGTCGACGGGGAGGAGCTATCGCCGACGGAGTTCGGGAAAGAACAAGGATGGTGCGAGATCAAGCGTAATACCAAAAAAGCGGCCGGAGACGCCGACCCGGCGACGAACCAGCAAGCAACGCCGGCGTCTTCCAAGGAGGCGACGTTTATACAGAAAGCGACGCAGCACGTGCGGAAAATCACCATGGCGAGCCGAATGCCCAACCTGCCGACGGATGACTACAAGATCATCGTGCGACCCCAGGACGGCTTCAACGTATCGCACTACCAGAAGGACCGCGTCCACTGCAGCATACGCAATGCCGCAGGGGTGGGGCGCGAGGTAGCCGAAGAGGACAGCGTTTGTCTGAATGAGCGACAAAACGTGATTGTGGTAAGCACGCCGTCAGAGGATCGCGCAATACGATACGGAGGCATTTGCAAGCTGCGCATCGGCGACCGTGAGTTCGAAGCGAATGCCTAAAGAGCGGCACCGGAGAATACGTCCAAGAGACTCATCAAGGGCATATCACTAAACGAAGAGCCAGCGGACGTCGTGAGAAGTCTCGTTAACCACCGCAATCCCAATGTCCTGCATGCCAAGCCCATGGCGAACACGACCAACGTGATCATCCTCTTCGACGGCTACTACGTTTCCCGTTACGTGAACTACGGCGGGATGGTGATCAGGTGCACTGTCTAAAAGAAACATATCGACATGTGCTACGAGTGCGGTCGTCTGGGACACAGGGCCGACGTGTGCCCCAACCCGAACGACAAGAAGTGCCGATAAGGTTGAAATCTGGGCTAGTTGGTGAGCGATCATTGTACCTATATGGTGAAGTAGCGCAATTTAGACAGGGACAGGGGAGGACAAGAAGGACATGACACTTGCTACACTCGCAACTGCTTTTATTTCAGGAAAAATACTTCATATATATGCGCACCCAAGCACCCCCCGAGCGACACGGAAATGAATAAATCCTCAATACAAACTTATCAAGAAAACCAATTTGTGCACACTCAAGTGACAGGAATACCTATGCACGTGTAAAGATTAACCAACAGTCTATGTATGCTTATCTACAAACAACTTTATGCGCACACTCAAGCGATAAAAAACCAAAACACAATGAAGCATGTGCAGCTTATACACTTTAAAAATGATGTACGGTCTAGGGTGATTGCACGATTTTCCAATAGAAACCCACACGCGCTTAAAATGAAAAAAAAAAACAAGAAAGAGGGCATAACAAAAGCAACAGTACAACTTAAAGACCTTCCAGGAATGTGGCTTCCCGATGACTTAGTGAAACTGATGATTAGTCAATCATCAGTTTCAACGGCGACGGCGGGGTCCCGGCCTAATGAGCTTCGCTCCTAAAGAACTACAGCAGGAAAATGTAAGGTTAAGAAACGAAATCGCCACGTTGAAATGGGAAACCCCGACAGTCTCTATTCCTTCTCCTTCTACTAAACCCGTCGCCGCCGACGCGGCTGATAGTACAGTCCCGAATTGAATTTGAATTTGAACTTTATTCAGACAGTCATTGTCTGGGATTGAGGGGGGGCTAAAGGCAGATGCGACTGCCTGACAAAGGCCCCACCACCCATACATACATTGCTCAGGGTGGAACGCCGCGGAACATGCGACAAATAAATACAGGTAACAAAACGTCAAAACACAGGCGTACAGGTGATCAAAACACAATAAGTAAAATAGTTACGTTCGGTACATACTAATGAATAATGCGTGACATGGAAATACTTATGCGAGCCCTGATGATGATGAATGTTACAAAACAGTATAACAGTATAAACAAAATAAGAGGTATAACAAAACAGTATAAAACAAAATAAGAGGGAAAAAAATCAAGACACGGGAAATGCACAATATAAAGGGTGGATCAAGAACTAGACAAAAGGTAATCTTTAATTTTTTTCCGAAGGCTGTATGTCGAACAGTTCTGAATCATATTGGCTATTTGTTGATTATTATTTAGAAAATGTGGCATTAAATAGGCGAGTGTTTGAGTACCATATTTAGTTCGGAGCATAGCCGTTCTGAGTCGATTTTGTCTTAGCTGATATTGTGAATGATGAGATAACGATGATGAGGACAGGAATTGGGGGTCATGCAAACTTTGCCTATGTGTGTGCATGGCAAGAGTTAGTTTGAATAACTGATCTATTCT
Source organism: Rhipicephalus appendiculatus (assembly GCA_030522465.1). Classification (NCBI taxonomy): domain Eukaryota; kingdom Metazoa; phylum Arthropoda; class Arachnida; order Ixodida; family Ixodidae; genus Rhipicephalus; species Rhipicephalus appendiculatus. The sequence continues at coordinate 86,169 of JALIZH010014166.1, read as the reverse complement.
GAGTATATTGAGCTTGGAAAAAGATGGCGCTGTGTGGTCATTTCGCTTAAGATTTTCGATGCAACGCACCGCTCGGAACGCGGAGGAAGTCATGGAGCAGCAAGACGCGCATCCCGCACCCGCTAAACGTAAGGCGCTAGACCCGGAACAGGCTGAGGTCAAATCGCAGAAACGCGAGGAGAAACTCCGCGAGCGAGTCGATAGACTCGAAGACAAGGTAGACGTGATGATGGCCCAAGAAGCGCAGCAAACCGCGCAACTTAACAGCGCAAGAGCTCAGCAAACCGCGTAAACCGAACAGTTGAGCGTTGCGATATCTCAGCTCACACAAATGGTCGCGACGCTGCAAGCGCGCATCGACAATATCTAAATGCGGCTCCGGGCCGGAGCGGGTCGCCCAGTACGGACGACCCGGAAACCGTACCTTAGGCCGTCACCCGATGAAGAGGCGCAGGATCAGTTGGACGGCAAATCGTAATACGTACAGTCACCATGGCTTCACACGAAACCACACAACCACACCACCCACGGCAGCATAACACACGGAACACGTTCACGATTTGGCAGTGGAACTGCAGGGGGTACAGGAGGAAACGGGCGCATCTCGCATCTCCAACAATTCCTACGTAGCCGGGCACAGCCGGAGGTAATACTTTTGCTGGAAACCAACGACCCGGTCAAGCTGGCGGGGTACTAAGCGATAGATGAGGCTGCGAACGCGGGAGCACCACCGCTCGCTGCAACGTTAGTGCGACGCAACCTCACCGTGGCGCGACGCGAACTCAAGAACGTCAGCATACCGCGCGTACTCATAGAGCTCATTCCGCGGAAAAGGCGCGGCCCTAGTCTGTTTGTACTGAACGTGTATAGCAGACCCAAAGCCAAACATCGGTTTAGCACGATACTGCGAAAGGCGCGCGAAGCAGCTGGTGACGGGCCCTTGCTCATCGAAGGCGACTTCAACGCGCCCCACGGGGCGTGGTGGTACAGATACGAAACGCCAAAGGGTAAGCGCCTTTGGGACGACGCACAAAATGAGGGGCTCGAGCTCATTACTGACCCTTCCGCGCCTACGCGCAGGGGCAATAGCGTATGTGCGGACACTTCGCCCCACCTCACATTTATCAAGAACGTTGTTATCGCGCAATGGCACAATACGCAGGAGGACCTGGGTAGTGATCACTCAGTGACCGAGATCCAGGTCGACGTTGGGCCTCACCGCCGCCTTCATGGGGCCGCCGCCAAGGGCAAGAATCATCGGCTCGTAGATTGGGACGCGTTTCGCCAAGTCCGGAAAGAGCAAAATCGTGGCAGTGCGGCTATCGAGGATATCGAGAGCTGGACCGCCACGCTCAGGGGAGATACAAAAACGGCAACGCGGGAGGTCCTACCGGAAGCAGAGCTCGAGGTGATAGACAGCAAACTCCTACATATGTGGGAAGCAAAGCGGAGCCTGCAAGACAGATGGAAGCGTCAACACCAGAATAGAACGCTACGCAGACGCATAGCACGGCTAAGCAGGGATATCGAAGAGCACGCCTTACAGTTTTGCAAAACGCAATGGGAGGAGACGTGTGACGGGATGGAGAACCAGCTAGCACTGGCCAAGACGCGGCATCTCCTCTGGCATCTATCTGATCCGGAGGAGACCAAAACAGCGCACGCTCATAAGCTAAACAAGTTACTGCACGAGTACGAAGGCACGTCCGCGGATTTTCTAGATGACGCGCGAAGCCGTTACTTCAAGTCATCAAGCCCCATCACGCACCCGGCATACGCCAGGGAGGGTGAGGGTAACGCGGAGCTAGACGAGGACTTCAGTGTCGCAGAGGTGAGGGCGGTACTGCACAAGCTGAACACATAATCGGCGCCAGGTCCGGACGGGATAACAAATAAAACGCTGCCTAACTTGGACGATGAATCGATAGAACAACTGACAGCTCACATAAACGAGTGCTGGAGCGCGGGCGCTATACCCAGCTCGTGGAAAACGGCGCGCATAATTATGATCCCCAAACCGGGCAAATGGGAACAGATTGACAATCTTCGACCGATATCCCTGACATCCTGCGTTGGTAAGGTCATGGAACACGTGGTTCACGCTTGTCTTACCAACTACCTCGAGGATCGAGACACGCTCCCGCGCACGATGCTGGGGTTCCGTCGTAACCTTTCCACGCAGGACGTTATGCTCCAACTCAAACACGATATCGTAGACAATACCACGCGATCTACAAAAAGCGATACTCGGGCTCGACCTCAAGAAGGCGTTCGACAACGTTAAACATGCCGCGATACTTGAAAGCATACGAGGGTTGGGACTGGGCGAGAGATTGTACCACTACGTACGGGATTTCCTTACAGGTCGCCGGGCCCGCTTAGCGATCGGCGAACTAGAATTCGCAAGACATGGACATTGGTTGCACGGGCACGCCACAAGGGCTCCGTAATCTCGCCCATGTTTTTTAACCTCGTGCTTGTCGGGTTACCACGGAAGCTAGCTGAGATAGAGGGCCTCCACCACAGCTTGTACGCTGATATCACCCTCTGGGTTGCCGATGGGAATGACGGACAGGTCGAGCAAACGTTGCAGGAGGCCGTCGACGTGGTGCAGGACTACCTCCGTGGCCCGGGCCTCGAATGTGCCGCGGCTAAATCGGAGGTCCTTCTCTAGAGACCCACGAGCAGGGGCCGTAAACCCAAGAACGCCGATTCCGCCACCGAGCGCGCAGACAGAGAAATTAAAATAGTAACATCGGGCGGCGCCGTCATCCCACAAGTTAACAACATTAGAGTACTGGGCTTGCGCCTGTCGACCAATTGCACACAACGGCGAAACCATACGCAGACTAGAAGGTGCTGTCAATGGAACGATCCCGTTGCTGAAACGCATAACAAATCGCCATAGCGGAATGAAGGAACGCAATACCATCTGTCTGCTACATGCTTTCGTTCTGACCCACATAACGTACGTCCCCTCCTACCTCAAGTGGCAGGTGACTGAACGAACCAAACTAGACCGTCTCATCCGCAAGGCGTACAAACCCGCAGGATAGGATTGCCGATAAAAACTGGCACGCAAAAATTTCTCGAGCCGGGGTTACACAATACCCTAGACGAGCTAATCGAACCGCACAACATCGCCCAGTACGAACGTTTGGCAAAACCCAGAAGCGGTCGACACATCCTCGAGACGCTGGGCATAAACTACCACACGCAGCGTGGCGAAAAGGCCGGGATACCCAGACATTTTCGCGAGCGCATCGTCGTTATGCCGTTACCAAAGAACATGCACGCTACGCATCACATCGGTTGTCGCAACAGGCGCGTGCAAGAACAGGAAAAGAAATTCGGCAACAGTAAAGACACCGTTTACGTAGACACGGCCCGTTACGAGTGCCAACGCGGTTTCGCGGTCGCGATCACGAATCACGTTGGCACTTGCATCGCAAGTGCTACGATAAGCACAGAAGAAACGGAGGCGGCCGAAGAAGCGGCGATAGCCCTCGCGATAGCTACCACGGACGCCGAGGTGGTCATAAGCGACTCTCAGGCGGCCATGCGCAACTACGCCAGCGGCCGTATCTCCCGCGAAGCGGCACACATTCTCAAAATTCGTGAAGGCAATATATGCCGCAAAAACGACAGTTTCCTCGTATGGACCCCCGCCCACACGGACCCTCCGCTCGCGGGCAACGCGACTGCCCACGCCGCGGCTCGAGGCCTTGCACGCCGAGCTGTGGCGCCTGCCGGCAGTCCCTATGTCTCGCACTCCTCGAGAACGATGCGGGAGTGGACGTGGGGGGCATCGCATGACCACTTTCAGAGACATCACACGACTCTGCAGATTGAACAAATGCAAATATCCACCACCCCACGACAAACTAAACAAGAAACAGGAGGTTGCCTGGAGACAATTACAGACTCACACTTACCCAAACCCAGCGATCCTGCGCCTCTGTTATCCAGACATTTATACGTCCGATGACTGTAAAGCGGGCGGAGCCAGAGCGACGCTGCAGCACATGCTGTGGGAGTGTAACGGTAGCGAGCAGCAGTTCCCCTACGAACCAGGTAGACGTGGCAGTCTCAAACCGCGAGGAGCGATGGGAGGCGGCTCTGCTCAGCCATGACCTCGCTGATCAACTGTGGGCCGTCCACGCCCAGGAAGCCGCCCGTGTCCAAGGACTCGAGGCCGTCACCTAGGCTGGGGTGCTTGTAGCCCCGCCCCTCAGAATACCGCCGGACATTTTGAATAAAGTTTTTACACTCACTTCGTATGTCCCTAAAGTAGGGGGGGGGGGGTTCCGTCTCCGCCACCATCGGACCGTACCCGTCGCGGGCCCCGCCCGCTCCAGCCACGGAGAGCCCGGTGCGGCAAGTGGGACCTCGCGTTCGAGCATGGGCCAGTTCGTTGGCGCTGACAAACCCCCCCCCCCCTTTCGACCCTACGTGGGCGTCGGGAACCAGGTGATGGTATGATGATCAAGAACTTTTCCTTCGAGTATCTTGGAGACTTCCCTACAAACGGCGCCAGAGGCGAATGTCTGGCTGGCGGCCTCGAGTCTGTGTAGACTTCCGTTTTGCTCGGATCTAAGAGGGCTAATGCTATGGCTAGCTGTTTTGCCTAGCCAGACGACGAGGTAATGATCGATGCGGCCGAAAGGGCCCGGCCCTTGGTGTCAACGGAGACGACCGTAAATCGGGAGGTGTGGCCAGCGGAACACTGATATTGAGCAGCATCGACGAAACACGCGTCCGACGTGTGTGCGTGTGCATGTGACAGGAGCGCAGAGGCCCTGGCCAACCTTCTGCCGGCATAATCTTATGGGTGTACGTTCCTCGGCAGCGGAGAAACCTTAATGTAAGATCTCATGCGGTCATGCAGCTGGGCGTCTCGTTCCAGCGCAAAAGTTGGCTTAATATTAACGCCTGCAAGAATTTTTCGCCGCGTGATGCTGGACGAAAGTCCTGCAAGCTGCGCTGTCTGCTCCGCTTCTACGACTTCCTCTAGGGTGTTGTGAACACCTAGGCTCGCGAGACTTTCTGCGCTAGTACGCATCGGGAGCCCAAGGACTCTCTTATACTCTTGCGAATGAGCGTGTTTAGTTTGGTTCTCTCGTGAACTTGCCATTTGTGCTTAGGTGCGACGTAGTTTACCTGAATCATTAGGAACGCATGATAAACTCTGAGGAGGTTGTCTTCTTTAAGACCTCCTCTATTGTTGGATACCCTGGAGATTAGCCTGAGTACTCCCTCTGCGTGCGAAGTGAGTCTGTTGACGGTGTGACCGTTGTGCCCGTTGGCCTCGATTATCATACCTAAAACCCGGATGGAGTCAACCCTAGGGATTCTGTGCCCTGTTGCCGTGTTTAGCCTGATATCAATCTCCTCTAAGGCCTTCCAGTTTTTTGGCGTGGGACCCCGTCTGGCGGGCCGATACAGGAGGAGTTCAGATTTTGACGTCGACAGTTTGAGCCCCATTCTCTGTATGTCAGTAACAACGCAGTCAACTGACTCCTGTAGAGATCGTTCGACGTGTCCGTCCGAACCACCAAGCATCATACGGTGATGTGATGTCGTCAGTGGAAATGGCGCTTCCGATACCGCCCAGATGTTCTAGCTCGGTCGCGAGCTCACACATGGCAATATTGAATAGAAGCGGGGAAACGACCGACCCCTGTGACGTGCTGACGGGATCAAGCTCGTAAAGCTATGACTTGAGATCACCGAGTTTGATGGTCGCCTTTCTATCTTTAAGGAAAGAACTAACAGAACTGTGAAACTTCTCACCGAGGTTGATACGTTAGACGCAGTTCAGAATGTGATGACGGCCTATTGTCAAAGGCTTTTTCGAGGTCAAGCCCCAGGATGGCCCTGATATTCCTAGTGTCCTGATCGGCAATGTCGTGCTTAAGTAGCAGCATGACGTCCTGCGTAATAGCTGTGGTCTAAAGCCGAACATGTTACTTGGGAACAATCCCTCGTCCTTCACGTGTTTTCAGATCCTGTCATTGATCACATGCTCAACTACCTTCCCTGGGCCGTACGTGAGGGATATGGGCCGTAAGTTTTCTAAACCTGGGTTGCGTCCTGGTTTCGGCATGAGAATGACTGAGGCTATTTTCTGTTTGTCAGGGAAGACCCCAGACTCGCAGATGCGTTTCACCTCGTCGGTGATAATCTTAATCCACTTATCATCGAGACTGCGAAGCATTTTATTGGTTATTCCGTCGGGTCCCGGAGCTGACATTCCGTTTAAACAGCGCATTTCGGTAATTCTGTTTCTTGAAAGGGTTTGTTCAGTGCGACTGCCGGTATTCCCTTATAGTTTGGATGATCTTTTGCAGGAGTAGCTGTATCCCCTGCCAGGTGCAAGTACTTCCTGGCGAACGACCCCACAATCTCCGCCTCGGAACCTTTATTTCTTTCCGCGTACGCAATCTTATCTACCGCGTGACCCTGACCGGACTTTGACTTGTCCACACGAAGTAAATGCCTGATGATATTCCATTTCCCTCAAATTCTCATCTCACCGTCCACCATGTTACAGACCTCGTCCCAATGTTGTTTCTGTAGCGCTTGACAGTGTTCGGCAATCTTTGGGTTCAATTCCGCGATGTGTTTGCGAAGCCTTCGATTAAGCCTGTGGGTTTTCCACCTGGAGAGTAGAGCCTTTTTGGCCTCTATGAGATGAGCTAGCTTGCTATCCATTTTGAGAACTTCAAGGCTTGTTTGGAACGACTTTGTGGCCGTTTCGACGTCGCAGATGGCCTGGGATATACATTCGTCAAAGTCAGTCAGGCCATTGTCTTTAGCTCTCCCCCCATCTGATTTTGCGAAATAGATCCCAATCCGTGAACCTAAACGTTCTGGCAGATTTGCCTTGTAGTTCAATCGTCGTGCTGAGAATGCAATGATCACTGCCCAAATCAATGCCGAGATTGACCCACGAAATGTCCCCTCCGGAGCCCACAACAGTGAGATACGGAGTGGAATCCCGTGAGAATGAATTGCCTGTTCTGGTGGGAAAAGCGGGATCTGTAACCAGTGTAAGATTGATATCTGAAGCTGTTTGCCAGACGTCGGCCCCCTTGCGCTCGGTACGAGGGTAACCCCAAGCGTGGTGAGGGGCGTTAAAGGCCCCAGCAACCACGATGGGTGCCCTCGCTTTCGCTGCCGTGGAGACCGCTTTAGAAAGAATTGTATTGAATCGGTGATACCTACTCTTCGGTGAACTGTATATGTGGAGTATAGAGATACTGTTTCTAAGACCACCACTGGGAATAATTTCGACAAAAGAGTGCTCTATTGTGCAGCGTCCCAGGCGTAGATCGTGTTCTATGATTGTTTGCTGTTTGGCTACTAAGGTACAAATGTCCCTACCTTCCGAACTCTTGACGACGTGAGATGTGTACCTTGGAAGTGTGACTCGATATGTGTGTGTCTCTTGTAATAGTATTACCTGTGGCTTATCGACCCGGGACCTGAGAAACTGCTGAAGGACCGCATTCTTCTGAAGGAAGCCCCAGCAGTTCCACTGCCAGATCGAGAAGCTTTCATGATTACGTTTCGCAGCCATCGCCGGCAATGTCACCTACCTTCACCTGTGATTTATTGCGAGGCGTCGCCAAGGAGACTGCTTTGCTCTTAACTAGCTTCCTAATCTGTGGTTTTGTTTTGTCAGACTGGATCTTGACCACGTCGTTTTTCAATTTTGTCATCCTATTGTTAAGGGATGCTACCGCTTCCGTTAACTGCTTGAGCACGTCTTTGACTTCGGCTAGACTTTCTTTGAAATGAGTGCAAAATCAGGTTCCTCGCTCCTTGGCGGGCTGTCAAGTTCCCTCTCTTTAGTGGGCCTAATGCATGTCTGAGTATCCATAGGCGCCTCCGCGTTAGTAACCTCGTCAGCAATTGCTGCTGGGGATTGGAAGTGGAGAAGGCGCAGGCTGAGGTAGGGGATATGCCTTCCTTTCTTAGTTCCGCTATTTCTGCCATGAACTGTGCTTGGAAACAATGCAGAGTATTTGCAGCATAGGGCGATCGTTCCGCTTTCTGCGAACTGTACAGCGCACTCAGAGTCTACCAACTTCCAACCTGCGCGCGAAAGATGCGCGTACGCGTGCTTTCTCTCATATACACATGGCGCTGTCCGCGATGGTACCTTACAGAAATTGGACTTCCCATGGAACATCACGGCGACATCGTTGATAGTCACACTTTTGGCGTGGACTGCTAAGAAACGCACGGACAGACACATGGTAGACACGATGGGTAATATCTTACAACTAGTTACACCTGTAGCTCTCAATCAGCGCCCGTAGTGTCTACTATGTGTTTCTGTCCGTGTGTTTCTTAGTCCTGCACCCCAAAAGGTTGACCAAGAATCAGCTCACCCATACCATAGTTCTGCTTGAGTCGTAGATAGGTTTTCACTTGCATTGTTCCTAAATGACTGTCCGAATAATAAAACTTAACAAAGGCAGCGGCATTATTTTCTTCAAGAGTTGCAGACAGTACATTGACAGCTGTTTTCTCTGTGGTCTTGATGTTGTGTGCTACTTCACTTTCTCTTTAAAAGTGGCTCACCTGCTTGAATGTAGTTTTTTTCAGAAAACAGAATGCGCAGCCCGACAATTTCCGTTGAAGTAAGTGCAAGATGATTTCGCGCAACCCCTTGGGAGAGCGTAGGCCGTCTATAAGAAAAATTGACAGTGCGCTTGATTTATCCAGCATATTGTCATGTGGTCTTGACGTTGACGAAGGCAGCAGTCAGCATGTCCAAAATATAACTCTTTATTTGACCAAAGTAGTGGCCGGGAAATGGAAACTCAAGCTACAGCAAGCAATGCACGGTGTACACTGATATCGGCGAACACATTTCTTTCAATCGCTCTCTATCTCTCTTTGTTTCTCTCCCTCTGTTTCTCTTTCTGTCTTTGATTATTTTTATCTTTTCCTCGTTCTCTCGGTCATAGCAAGCGTAAACACAGGCCGATGGTTGTTCTTTGAAAACGACTGGAAGCAAAAGTACTCTCATTGAGTCGACAGTGGAATACATGTTGCATTATTTCGACCTTACCGCTGAATCCACAATTACATAGGCGCATCTTCGGAATAGCTTCGACGTGAAGTGTATTATCTAAAGGTTAAATCATACTGTGCATTCTCTGACAAAAGAATAATAGTGTTTTCAAAACACTCAGCTATAATCTAACCCTCATGGTTGACGAGGGGCCGCTCTTCGGCCTTTTAATTAAGAACCTGCTTGCAACTCGATCTGCGCACGCACTGATCAAGTCAGCACGAGATCCATGGCGTTAGAACTCAACGCCACACACGTTTGGTAGGGTTCGAGGCCAGTTATGACATTCAAAAGTAATCGAGACAAGCGAGGCACACGAGGCTGCGATACCGAAAAGGCAGTGCGGCCAAATTTAGACGCTGAGTTCAGCAGACGACAGTTGGCCTCTACTGGAAGTGAGTCATCTTTTTTGAAAACTCGCAACGATGTGTTTCCACATTTCAGCCTGTTTATTTAACTACTACAACAACACGGTGTAAATGGGAACTAGCCCATCTCATCCAAACACCGGTCTTCATTTATCTCGGCTGTTGGCCAATGATCCTTTGCGACATCGGATGACAGAAACGTGACGTCCAATGACAGCCGCCCGCTCATAAACGAGAGTGAGAACAGGCCTCTGTTTGAAAAGAGGGCGCCTGAGAGAACAGCAACTTCGCGCTCCGCTCGTAAGCTCGACGAGGAGCGCACGACTGCAACGTTTGGCTGAGGTGTTCATATCCGTGTCTGCTTTCCGCAGGATGTCTTTTTCAACAAGCCCGAGGGGTACTTCATGACCTCTTTAAGTGCAGAATCTCTTAGCGCTCACGGAATAATACAGCTTCAGCGGATGAAACGTCGGTTTAGGCCACTATACTGAAATATTTTGGATTTACTGCAGGTGGTTTTCCAGATAAGTTCAATAATAAGAAACGGGTACCGAGTATGCAGATCGGCTGAGTCATCTTTCGACGGATGAGCCGACGTTTCCAGGACAGTTGCAGAGTTCCGCTCCCTTTGTGCATTTCCAACGGAGGCGTTGAGTTTTACGTATTTGCGGCTGGAACTCCTTGCCCACCAAGCGGAGAAGGTTTTGCTTGTTTGTTCCTCAAGGTATGGCTCGTACCCACTGAGGGGGGATTGGTCATTAAACCGCCGGTTAATGAGGGAATAATTTAAAATTTTGTTGCAGGAAAAGGAATTAACCGGCCATAAATGGAATATAGAATTGTTGATTATATTATAGATTGCTAACAAATTAGTGGTAAGTCCAAAGTAATAAATTTTGATTGGGAAACTCTTAAGGGATTCTTCTTGAGTCTCTCAGAAATTCGCAGACGGCAATGCAGACGTTCCTGTTGCTGTGGCCCAGAGAAGCAGCCCCAAGGGAAAGAATGTTTTCAGAATTAAGAGAAATTCCTAATTTTCGGAATACAATTTCGAGATATTTTTTTTCCTATGGTAAGCGAAGCGGCGGCAAGACATTAAAAAGCTTTCGATGTTTTCAGGCTCTTGACAGTAAAAGCATAAAGGAGACGGCACCTGACCAGACCCGTATAAGTAAACATTAAGAGGAGGAATCCGGCATCGAAGTTTTGTGAGGGATACTTCCAACTTACGAGTGGGGCACCATTTGTTATCCCAAGAAAAGGAAAGGTGACCATATTCTTGAACTGGTAGCCTCATTTTGAAGGAGTCTTGAAGTAAGGTATATTTTCGATATCTGGATTCAGTAATAAAACCAGTATCAGGTACAATGGACATTACAGGGCCATTAAGAGACCACCGAGCAAGTGCATTAGCCATCTCGTTTACAAGTATGCCGCGATGACCTGGCACCCATACCAACCGCGTGTACACAAGTTTTTAGGGATAAATGAAGCAAATGCATTCCAAATTTTGAAGGCTCGGAAGGAGACGCTGAAGCTAGAAATTTACATACGGAGAGCGAATCAGTAAGTACAACAACTAACCGAATGCCTGAAGGGTACTTGAAAGCTTGCAGAAGAAAAAAATTCCCCATCTCCCGCTAAAGGGAACCATGTGTGGTTGCGAAGCAGCGGGGAGATAATTAGCTTGAGCGGGAGGAACGTCGCCGCTCTCATTTCACGGCAGTGGTCCGGGCGCTCATCGCGGCGCTGCACAGGAGAGAGAAAGAGGCGCGAGCGCTCCGTCATCTTCATACCGCGGAACTACCTGGCGCCCCCAACGGAGTATGTAGCTGTCACACCACCATAGAGGATTCCTAGAGGAAAGGACGGGGGGGGGACCGTAGGAGAGGAGAGAGAGGGGGACAGGACGCGCATGCGCTGTGGGGGGGTGTGGCACGCGGGAGCCGCTCCGTAGAGTAGAGGATTCCTAGAGGAGAGAGGGGGGAGATGACGCGCATGCGCTGTGGGGATGTGGGACGCCGGAGCCGCTCCGTGGAGCAGAGGATTCCTAGAGCAGAGGGAGCGGGTGAGCGTAGGAGAGGAGAGATAGGGGGGAGAGGACGCGCATGCGCTGTGGGACGCGGGGGGCCGCTCCGTAGAGTAGAGAATTCCTAGAGAGAAAGGGGGGGAGGGTAGGTGAGGAGAGAGATAGGAGGGGACGCGCATGCGCTGTGGTGGTGTGGGACGCGGGAAGGAGGGACGGACTAAGCCCCCCCCTCCCCCCCAAACACATGCAAGCAAGATCAATGAATGGAGTCAACCTGGGCGACAGGCACCACCTGCCTAGCCATTGCTAAGCAGCCTCTCTGTGCTCTCAGCCATGACTCTAGTGACTGTGGTAGTGGTTGACGGCCTTATATTGTACTACAGTGTTCTGGTTCGCATAGTGGGTGCTTCCCTACTTCATGAAAGTGGCCGGACGCCGGACGCGGGAAGGACGCAGGAGGGACGCGGGAGGGAGGGACGGACATAGCCCCGAGCATAAGATGCTTCGCATCTAAAAACACTCGGATATAGTTAATTATCATAATCGGCAGAGCAATCAACAAAGTGAGCAGCTGCGTAGGTTGACGTGTGGCCTTACGGACGCGCAGTGGGCCCTTCGCTGATTCTCAAAAGGAAGAATTATAGCGCAGTGGGCACTGTGTGCGTGTACTTGCAGTAAGGCAGTCTAGGATCATTTGAAAAGGCCAATGTCACGCGCACAGACGTTTATTACCTTGCGGTACGGTTGAGGCATACACCGAGAACCGAAGGGAGGCTAGCAGTTCAGGTCATGCACACAGGGGCCCGATTACGCTAGCGCATTCCACTTTTGAAGGTGAAACTCAAGCGTCTTCCAAGTTTGAATAATATCGATGAGGGTGGCGATTTGGGCTTGTTGGTATGGCTGCATGATAATTGATGGTAGCGCAAGCTAAAGACGAGGACAAAAGAAGGCACGTTCGAGACACCACAGCGCTAACTTTCAACAACTATTTTATTATTAGAGGCTGGCTGCGCGATGTTCTCCGTGTGCATGGTCGGGACAAATAGTAAGGATCAGCGAATAATAAAATAGTTGTTGAAAGTTAGCGCTGTGGTGTCTCGAATGTGCCTTCTTTTGTCCTCGTCCTTAGCTTGCGCTACCATCAATTATCTTGAATAAAATTGAAGGACACTTTGTACATTCCAAAGTGTGTTCGGCGAAAGCGTGTGGCCATTCCACTGACGGAAAGACGGACGGAAAGACCGACGGACGGACATCCGGATCAGTGGCGTAGCCAGGGGGTGGCACACCGGGCACGTGCCCCCCCCCCCCCCCCCCCCGAAATTTTTTTCGCCGTGGCATATATAGCGAAAAATGGCCATTTCAAGGAGGTGCCCTCCCCGAAATCAAGGAGGTGCCCCCCCCCCCCGAAAAAAATTTCTGGCTACGCCCCTGATCCGGATGGACGGACGGACAGACGGACATCCGGACGGACGGACATCCGGCCGGACGGACATCCGGATGGACGGACGGACATCCAAACGGACGGACGGACATCCAAACGGGCGGACGGACGGACATCCGGACGGACAGACGGACGGACGGACGGACACCGGACGGACAGACGGACGGACACCGGACGGACGGACGGACAGACGGACATCCGGACGGACAGACGGACGGACGGACGGACACCGGACGGACAGACGGACGGACACCGGACGGACGGACGGACAGACGGACATCCGGACGGACATCCGGACGGACGGACGGACAGACGGACATCCGGACGGACATCCGGACGGACGGACGGACAGACGGACATCCGGACGGACGGACATCCGGACGGACGGACGGACGGACACCGGACGGACGGACACCGGACGGACGTGAGTATGAGACATTAAAGGCTTTCGCCTTAATATCGCTTGGACGATACAAAAGAAGCAAATTACGCAGAAAAAGAAAAATAGTTTTCATGGTTGCACCTAGGACGGTGCGCATGTACAGCGGCTAACGTGGTCCGGGCATATATGTTTGTTGTTGCCGAATAAAGCTTTCAGTTAATAGTAGCGCTGGTGTCGTTCCCGCTCTCTTTCTACCTGTCTTAGTTCGCGTTCGAAGTTCTTATGATATATACGTACCAACTAGCTCGCATTTCGGTCTTACTTTAGTTTTCATGGATAGTTCGCTTCCAGAGGCTGGCTGCGCGATGTTCTCCGTGTGCATGGTCGGGACAAATAGTAAGAGCTTGACTCGGGCTATTATACATTGCTTGGGTCTCAAAAAATAAGCGTCACCGGACAGCCGCTTATACTGGAGGCCGAAGTGCTCGCGGCGCATTACACCGTTGATCTTTCTTAGTATAATAAACTCAGAATTTTCGCGTCACTGCCGTCACTGTCTGTGAATCAATCAATCTAAAACGTTTAATCGATCTCGTCGATTAAAGGAAAGGTGCAAATCGATTAAAATTAAAATCGATAAAATACGGCGCTCCATCTGGTATAATCTCAGTTTACATTTAGTAGAGCAAACTCCTCTTTCTTTCATGTGTCTGTTTTCCTATGTAATACCCTAGTGGTGGCCTTTAGCGATGTTATGAAATAAAGAAAGAAATAAATAATACATAAATAAATGAGCAATTTCCATATTGCTATGCCGCCGTGTTTTAACTCAAAACATTTCATCTCGTTATAATTAAAAGTGCGAAATAACAGGTTCCCTCCAGACAGAGAATGTCATCGCCACCCAGCCACAGCGGCCTCATTTTTTATAGAGGCGAAAATGCTAAGGCATGTGTGCTTAGATTTAGGTGCAGGTTAAAGAACCCTGGGTGGTCGAAATTTCCGGAGCCCTCCACTACGGCATCTCTCATAATCATATCGTGGTTTTGACACATTAAACCCCATAAATTATTATTAGAACTATTCAGCAACGTTCGTGAATGCCTTCTGAATGTGTACGTCAACGGGGTCATTAATTCTTCCGGAAGAGACGCAGAGCACAGTGAAATCGTGGCTGACGTCGGTTCCCTCAGCGCCATCGGTATCGAAGTTAATTCCACGAAAAACAACTTCCTGTAAACAAGATGCCCTTTCCCGGTGAGGTACAGATGTCCTTTCCCGGTGAGGTACAGGATAGTTTAGCGAGCTCATCGCAGGCTATACCGCATTGTAATATAAACATGGGAAAATTAAGCAAAAAGTCATCGATCTACTGTCACCTGAATGATAGTTGTTCTAGACCTAGCATATGCAGCCACAGGAAAGGTTAGACGATGCTGTATCAAGAAAAGCTAGAGATAGGTTAACTGCTGATAGGGATACTGCCTACTCTAGCAAATACAAAATTATCTTCGTTTTTTTTTCGCCTTACATTTCACAGGAAACGTTCACGTACTGGGTAAATCAGAGCTCGTTGCAAAAGGCATACGCTCACATCTGAGTCAATAACCGCAAGCACTTTCTTTAGGAACGTTAACGAGACGAACAGGGCAAACGAGTGTAATATAGTAATGGGATGTGGTTTAACCTCCGAAAACAAGATATGACTATGACAGACGCCATAGTCAGCAGTCGAGCACCATAACCACTAGACCACCGCGGGGCGTTGGGCAATGTTGTGCCGCACCCTTGCCGGCGCCGACCACCGACTCCAGTCGTCGTTCTACGCGACTGCAAATCCACATTCCTGAGCGGGATGAGCGGGAGAAACAATAAAGCCCCGCGCACTTTGTTGTTGTGCCGCACCCTTGCCGACGCCATGCTGATTTCGCCAGGCCGGCCTTACCCCACCCAGGTGCGACAGGTGCTGTCAACAAGCCACCGACTGCCCAACAGGCTCACCAGAGCGGTCATTCCCCAGTCTCGTGGTCCTTTGTCATCGACCAGGTACTGACCCTTGGAGGCGAGGCGTGGTCACTATTGTGCACCAGCAGGTGGTGCAGGATTGGCGGAATCTTGGCCACCGCGTGGAGAAGAGGATATGGGGTGGACCCCAAACCTTCCAATTTAATGCGGCGCATCGAAGAGCGCCGTGCCTGTTCACGAAGACCGTGAACATGAAAATACTGTACATAAAGTATTTTCAGTCTTCCAACTTGTCCTGATGACTGCTCCGAGCACGACACCCGCACGCGTTCGCACCGGCCATGTAACCCCATTCGTAACAGTGGATGGCAGGCTCAGTGGGATCGGCCAGCGTCAGCTACCCTGGTGTGTTGAGTGCCTGAAGTTTACCTCTAGTATTGCCAGACCTAGCTAGCGCTCTTTGTTAGTAGGTTTTGATGTGGTAACTTTGTTTGGTCACCCAAGAAATGGATGGCTTGACCACTAAGGTAAAGGAGAGGGTAAACGAGGTGGAGTGAAGTGTCACGATGGACAAATTCAAAGTGCAGGACCTCCTTGAAATTTGCGAAGAGTTAGGG
The DNA here is from genome assembly GCA_030522465.1 of Rhipicephalus appendiculatus. Taxonomy (NCBI): domain Eukaryota; kingdom Metazoa; phylum Arthropoda; class Arachnida; order Ixodida; family Ixodidae; genus Rhipicephalus; species Rhipicephalus appendiculatus. The sequence continues at coordinate 70,273 of JALIZH010014166.1, read as the reverse complement.
ATTTGGGTTGGCTCCGCTAAGCGTAAACGACAGATCCTCCCGGTTATGGAGGCAGAGAAAGTGACTATCGAGGAGGCCCAGGAAGCTCATGAGGATATTCGAGCTAGAAAAATCGCATTTCAGGAGAAAAGGGATAAACATGAAAGAGAAAAGAAAGCTGCCGAGAGGCAACGTCAGCTGGAGCTAAGAGAGACGGAGCTTAGGCTATCAGCTGCAAGGCGTATTTCCGCTGTAAGGGAGCCGGTAAAGATGGAAGACCTTTTCCAGCCGTTGGAAGTTGGCAGCGACATCGCACTTTTTCTTGTCAATTTTGAGCGAACGTGCGAAAAGGCAGGATTCTCCCTCGAAAGTTGGCCGCAGGAATCGCTAACACTTCTGCCCTACGAGGCCGCCGATGTAGTAGCTAGACTCAGTAGAGAGGACGCTGAAGCGTATGACAAAGTCAAAGGGGCGGCATTGCGCAAATATAGCTTGTCTTTTAGGCATACGCGCATGGCTAGGGAATCGGATCGGCACACGCATGGGGAAAGAGAGAAGATGAGTAACCGGCACGAGGAGTACCTTAGACGGGAGGAAGAAAAGCGCGATGAACAGCCGAAAGAAGGGCATGACATGGAGTCTAAAGAGGGCATTTCAAATCCGTCTATTGATTTGAACCGCACGTTTGATGCGCGGAACCAGTTATATGCTACAACTGCGGAGGAAAAGGTCATACAGCCAGAAGTTGCAGAAAGAAAATGGTGTTCGCGACCGTACGAGAGTCGTAGGAGAACGTGCGACTTTTGCAGCCTTACACTCAAGAAATGGTTATAAATGGCAGAAGGAAGAGTGTGCTCCGCGACTCGGCCGCAACCCTGGACGTTGCGCACCCAAGTTGCGTTTGTCCTGAGGATTTTACGGGAGAGTGTGCTTTAATCCGACAGGTGGCTGAGGAGCAGAGTGTATGCCTCCCAATAGCTAAAGTAGTTCTCGAAGTCCCTTTCTGCCAACTAAACACCGAGGCAGCGGTGTCAGAGAATATGCCAGAGCAATTTCCCTACCTCTTCTCAAACAAGTCTGCAGAAATTCTGAGAGAACAAGGCTATTCGTTTTCAAACGAAGTAGTGTTTAGGGCCCCCACGCTTCCTCATAAGGGGTGCGAACTTTCTCAAGAGCTAGACTTCACGCCACCGGAGGAGTTGCCACTAGCATCAAGCGCTGAGTTTAAATCCCTAGGGGACAGCGGCGAATCGTTCGGGTCCGCTGATGCAGATGAGGATACGCATGGTGGGAGAGGGAAGATCGCTAACAGGCCCCTTGAGTGCCTCGGAAGTGGTGAACGCTCAGTTTTAGCGCCTACGTTGAATAGCTGTCTGAAGTTGGTAAAGGAAAGGGTACATTACACAGCCACTTAGGTGCTGTAAGGTCGGCCGACTTGGAAAACCGAAAGTACGATGACCAATCGCAGTTTGATAAAGCCACTTTGGCTAGTTCGTTGTGTGTCAGCGAGGCTGTGGTACCTGTAGAGTACATACAGAGCCGTGCACTACTTGTTCTGCATTTGAAAGAGAGGCCGACTTCGTAGGCCAGAAGGAAGGGTCACTGCATGACAGTGATAGAGCCCAATTAAGGGAACAGACTTGTCAGAGCAACCCTGACTAGCTCAGGAAGCGTCGCGGCTATCGTTCAGTCACAGGTACCTACTGGCGATGACCGCGAGGATAACTCAGTTCAGCAGTTTGGAGCTTTGACTCCGCAAGTAGAGAATTCCGTACCTGAGAGTACGAGTGAGGCTCTGAGCAATGAGAGCCGTACAGAGGGCAAGAGATCGCGTCAAAAGCGATGTAAAAGAGAGAATTCCGTACATGCGAGTACGATGGATGAGGCTGCCAGCATTGTGAGCCGTCCCGAGGGCAAGAAATTGCGTCGAAAACGTGGGAAGGCTAAATGAAAGGAGAAGAGTAGCGTTAAGCGCGCTAATGTGGCAAGAAAGCGCCATGACGTTGTCTATCGAGACGCCAAACCCAATGAAATGCCTGCGAGTGCGCGAAAACCCTCGCAGAAAACACCGAAGCTGAAGCTTCCGATGAGATCAAAGTTGGGCACGACGCGCGTCGGGAAGGACAGCGTACAGAGATATCTAGATCGCGAAGTGGCCGCTTTGTCTCATCTTTTTCACTGCACAAAGAATGCAGGAATGCCGCGAAGACTCGCGAAGCAGTCAGTGCGAGCAAAGGTCGTCACCCTCCGTGAAGGAAGAGTGGTTGTTTGACGAGGAAGGGGTCAATGAGCATAAGGAACCGTTCAGTGGCCGCCTTCTCGTGCAGTGGTCAGAAATCGGAGTGCACGACCAACTGCTCTGTCAGGCGCGTTAACCGCTTCTTCTTTTGTCGGGATCGCAATTCACGAAAGCCGTGGAATGCGCGACTCCCCAGAGTTCGTTTGAGAGGGCATGTTTGTGGAAACCCCGCGGTAACCTCTGTTTAGTAATTGATTGACAGAGTACTTAGTTTTGAGGTTGAGATAATTTCATCTGCTGATGTTTTATGGCGGGTTTGTAATGGAGGACACTTAGAGGTATTACTGGACAGGTTCATTTGTCACGATGACACTTTATTGAGTTTTTTTGTCATGCGTATGACTTTTACGTCCCAATGTGTCGAGAACTGTCACTTTTGTGTTTACTGCAGAGTCAGTAATATTGAGCTATGCAGTGTCGATATTTTAGAGAGTAACCTCCTGGCGTTCTGGTTGATAAGTATTTCAACTAAACTAGCTAAAGGTTGAGCGTTGTTTTGTTTTTGTGCTAGTTAGCGTAAGCGCTTAGGGGAAAGGTAGTCCAAGATTGTTTTATGTCGAGCGCGTAATCTTTAGTTTCTTTTTTTATTTCATTGTTAGCAGAACTGTTGTGTTACTGTGTTACGCGTTAAAGAGAGCGCTAAGAGAGGATTTAGCGAAGACTTTGAACTTCCGGGGCGTCCTTGATTGTTTACTTCCCCTGCGTAAGTAGCTATAGTACAATTACAATTCTTATATTCTCTCGAAGCTGTTGTTTTATCAACACAGCAAATTGAGGTCTGTTTTTGGGCTTGCAACCATGCGATACGCAACTCGCGTTTTATTTAAGGGCGAGGTCGTCAGGTATGTTTTGTGTCATTCTGGTCTGACATTCCGAGGGGTGTGCAGAGGGCACTTGCAGCGTTAGGTGTGGTTTGACAATGGTTGTCCTGTCGCGTTCGTCTTATCCACAGCAACTATGAGTCCGTGAAAGCTGCGTGTTTGTATGGAATGCCTGGAGAGACAGCTATGCTCCTGAGAGCTTCGCCTCGAGACCCATGGTCTAGCCTGGTGTCCGGCCGCATCAATTCAGCCGAGCCGCGTGGAGCCGCACGTCCTCCTGATGCCTTGTTTGGTGGCGGGGGAGCTGTTGTGCGGCACCCTTGCCGGCCCCGACCACCGACTCCAGTCGTCGTTCTATGCGACTGCAAATCCACATTCCTCAGCGGGATGAGCGGGAGAAACAATAAAGCCACGCGCACGTTGTTGTTGTGCCGCACCCTTGCCGACGCCATGCTGATGTCGCCAGGCCGGCCTTACCCCAACCAGGTGCGACAGGTGCTGTCAACAAGCCACCGACTCCCCAACAGGGTCACCAGAGCGGTCATTCCGCAGTCTCGTGGTCCTTTGTCATCGACCAGGTACTGACCCTTGGAGGCGAGGCGTGGTCACTATTGTGCACCAGCAGGTGGTGCAGGATTGGCGGAATCTTGGCCACCGCGTGGAGAGGATATGGGGATGGACCCCAACCTTCCAATTTAATCCGGCGCATCGAAGAGCGCCGTACCTGTTCCACGAAGACCGTCAACATGTAAATACTGTACATAAAGTGTTAAGACGTTTATTGGCGACGATGCACAGAGCGACAGCCAAGGCGGGGACCGACTCTCAGCACGAGCTGCTCGTTCTCGTCGAAGAGGGCGACCCACTAGAAGGCGCTGGAGAGGATGAGCCACTGTATAGCTCCAAAGCTTAGCTATAATCACCCCGGGTACGAAAAGGGAGCCGCCTGGCAACCTAACAGCTGGTTACTATGAGCGGGTCATGGTAGACCTTGAGGCGCTCCACGTTGACAATGTCGCGCCCTCGACGGCGCATGTCCGAAGATGGTTCAATGGGTTCGATCAGGTAGTTTACATGGGGAAGTGCGTTCGACGACACGGTAGGGGCCTTCGTATTTGGGCAGTAGTTTTGAAGAGAGGCCAGTTGCCGTGGTATGGGATCGAGAGCCATACGAGCGCTCCAGGGAGCAACGTAGGCGCAGAAGTGCTGGTGTCAGCGCGAATGCTCTTCTGCCGCTCTTGATCATGTGTAGTAAAGGTCTTTGCAAGCTCTCGACACTCTTCAGCAAGCCTGGCTTTGTTAGAAATAGGCGCACACTCAGATGGATCCGGCTTGTATGGAAGTATCGTGTCGATGGTGTGCGACGGGTGCCTTCCATATAATAAAAAGAAAGGCGAAAAACCAGTAGTGCTCTGAGGGGCGGTATTATAGGCGTAGGTGACGAATGGCAGAATGGCATCCCAATTTGTGAGATCGGCGGCGACGTACATGGAGAGCATGTCGCCGAGCGTACGGTTGAAGCGTTCGGTGAGGCCATTCGTCTGCGGGTGGTAAGCAGCCGTTTTGCGGTGAACAACATTGCACTCTTTGAGAATGGCTTCGACGACTTCGGACAGGAAGACACGGCCTCGATCACTGAGCAGTTCCTGGGGTGGACCGTGACGCAGCATGAATCGGTGGAGCAGGAAGGAAACCACATCGCGCGTTGTAGCCGCGGGGAGGGCGGCGGTTTCGGCGTATCGCGTGAGGTGGTCTACAGCGACGATGGCCCAGCGGTTACCAGCCGACGTTAGTGGAAGTGGCCCATACAAATCGATACCAACGCGCCCAAACGGTCTGTCAGGGCAAGGTAGAGGTTGCAGACCTGCCGGCGACAGGTGCGTTGAAGTTTTGCGGCGCTGACAATCTATGCAGGAGCGAACGAATTTCTGCACGTAGCGGTACATCCCTCGCCAAAAGTACCGTTGGCGAATGCGGTGGTAAGTCTTCGATACCCCGGAGTGCGCACATTGCGGATCAGAGTGGAACGACTCGCATATGTCAGAGCACAGACTGCGGGGTATGACTAGTAGCCACTGGCGGCCGTCACCGTTGTAATTGCGTCGGTGGAGGAGGTCGTTGCGAACGGCGAAATGGTGGGCTTGACGACGCAACGCGCGAGTGGATGGTGTTGCCGATGGATCAGTCAGCAAGTCTATCAGTGAGGCAATCCATTGATCCTTGCGCTGTTCGGTAGCGAGGGTACGAAGGTCGATGGAAGAAACGGCAAGGTGAGATGCTGAGCTGTGGGCATTGTCGTCAGGCAAGGGAGAGCGCGACAGGGCGTCGGCGTCAGCATGCTGGCGTCCGTTGCGGTACAGCACGGGGATGTCGTAGTCTTGCAGGCGAAGCGCCCAACGGGCGAGACGACCTGATGGATCCTTCAATGACGACAACCAGCACAGTGCGTGATGGTCGGTGACGACATCAAATGGGCGACCATACAAATAAGGTCGGAACTTCGTAAGGGCCCAGATGATTGCCAGACATTCTTTCTCCGTGACGGTGTAATTGGTCTCGGCTTTTGTAAGCGTACGGCTTGCATACGCCACGACGTATTCCCGGGAACCCTGGTTTGCGCTGCGCAAGGACAGCGCCGAGGCCAACACCACTGGCGTCCGTATGCACCTCTGTAGGGGCCGTAGGGTCGTAGTGGCGTAGTATGGGAGGCGACGTCAACAAACGACGGAGCGTTGCAAAAGCGTCGTCGCACTTTGACGACCACGAATGGAGAGGCCCGTTACTTCCGAGGAGCTTCGTCAGCGGCGATATGATAGTCGCGAAGTTGCGAATGAAGCGCCGAAAGTAGGAACACAGTCCTACGAAACTGCGCAGTTCCTTGACGGACGTCGGCTTGGGGAACTCTGTCACGGCCCGAAGCTTGGCTGGATTCGGGGAGAATTCCGTCCTTGGACACGACGTAGCCGAGTATTGTCAGCTGCCGTGCTGCGAATCGGCACTTCTTTAGGTTCAGTTGCAGACTGGCGTCACTCAAGCGCGTCAAAACATGCCGCAGGCGCTGAAGATGCGTGGAGAAGTCCGGAGCGAAAACGACGACGTCGTCGAGGTAGCACAGGCACGTGTGCCATTTCAGGTTGCGCAGAACGGTATCCATCATGCGTTCAAAGGTGGCGGGCGCATTGCACCGCCCAAACGGCATGACGTTGAATTCGTACAAGCCGTCGGGCGTGACAAAGGCGGTCTGCGGTCGGGCGTCCTCAGCCATAGGTACTTGCCAGTACCCTGAGCGCAAATCGAGAGATGAAGAGAATTCTGCTCCTTGCAGGCTGTCAATCGCGTCGTCTATTCGCGGTAGTGGATACACGTCCTTACGAGTGATCTTGTTGAGGCGTCGGTAGTCCACGCAGGACCGCACAGAACCGTCCTTCTTCGCAACGAGAACGACAGGAGACGCCCAGGGGCTTTTAGAGGGTCGAATAACATCGCTTCGAAGCATGTCGTCGACTTGCTCGTTGATTACACGGCGTTCTGTGGGAGATACGCGACATGGACGTTGCCGCAGTGGTGGTTGGGCGCCTGTGTCGATGCGATGCGTAACGGCGGACGGGCGGCCGAGAGAAGGTTGAGCGACATCGAAAGAGGGAAATTCTTCCAACGGGCCCAGAAGCTGGGAACGCTGGACCGACGTGAGGTTATCAGCGATGGAGTTACCAAATACATCAGCAGATGACGGATCAGACGTGGAAACAGCACTGATGGTACGGGAACTGGGACAGTGCGGGTCATCGGGTACGTCCAGGACTTGTGCGTCTTCGATGGGTTCCACGCTGCCGAGACATTCCCCTCGCACCAACGTAACACTGCACGGCGATGAGTTCATAACAAAATTAGAGGTGCTGCCGTGAGTGAGTTGCACGGTCGCGAAAGGAACCAGCAATCCTTTCCTCAGGAAAACACGGTCAGATGGCGAGAGGAGTGCAACGGTGTCGGAAAGACTGGCGCAGTAGACCGACACCGCCGTCGACGAGTTTGCAGGCAATTTGGTGTCGTCTTTGACAAGTACCTTGCTTGCAGCCGATGGACTGTCGGCCGGCGTCAAATCAGCGAATGGTGAGAGCTCTATTTCAGCTGGTGCGCAATGAATGACGGCGTCGTGGCGGGAGAGAAAATCCCATCCTAGGATTACGTCGTGAGAGCATGCAGGAAGTATGATCACTTCGACGGCGTACATCGCGTCCCGAATCATGAGGCGGGCTGTGCACACCGCTGTAGGGTGAATGCTTTGGGCGCTGGCAGTACGGAGGGACAGCCCGGAAAGTGGCGTCGTCACTTTGCGCAGTAATCGGCTAAGTTTTGCGTCCATGACGGATACGGCGGCGCCAGTATCTACAAGGGCAGATGCGCGAACACCGTCCACAAACACGTCTATCACGTTCGATGGGCTTCTCTGAGGGCTTTCGCAGTTCGACAGCGTCGCAGCCCTTGCCTCGTGGACTGCGACGACTAGTTTTCCTGATCGCGTGTGGGCGGACGTGGCCGCAACGGCGACAGTGAGCGACGTCGTGGAGACTGTGAATGGCGTGGAGATGGTGCGGGGCGCGACGTCGGTGACATAGGCGGCGATTGGTCATAATAAGGGCGGCTCGATTGGCTGGGAAGGTTGGATGAGACCCGAGGCTGCTGCACGCGATTGCAATAGCGTGCGACGTGACCGGCGCAACCGCAGGGAAAGCAGATGGGGCGGTTGTCGGAAGTGCGCCATCGGTTCGCGGGTCCCATCCATGTCGCAGAACGCGATGGGGGAGGCGGCTGCTGATATGACTGCATGGTGGGCGGCAGTCGTGGCACGTGGACGACGTCGGCGTATGTATGGGGGGGCATTGGCGTCGAAGGCCTGGGGTCTGGCGACGGCTTCGGTGTAACTAAGCGGGCCAGCCACAGGAATCGGTGGAGGCGGCCTGGCTACAACTTGTGCGTAGCTGAGTGGCGCAGGTACTGGAGGCGGCTGGTGGTATTCAGGGATGACCTCCGCGATTTCCTGCTGAATAGCTCGGCGGAGGGGAGGCAGGAGTGTAGTTGACGGCTGTCCAACATGTTGCGGTGGAGCGAAAGCCAGTAGAGAGACCTGGCGGGTAATTTCCTCACGCACGAAAGACTTGATTTCGGCGAGCAAGGTGGTGTGGTCAGAAACGGCCGACAAGCCCTGCGAGATCAGCGTCGCGTGAGGGCGGTCGACGGGTCATCAAGCGCTGCCGGCGAAGCTCCTCGTAGCTTTGGCACAGCGTAATGACCTCTGCCACAGTGCGAGGGTTCTTGGCCAGGAGCATGGTGAAGGCATCGTCGTCGATGCCTTTTAGAACATGCCTGATCCTGTCAGACTCCGACATGTTCGCGTCCACTTTCTTGCACAAGTCAAGGATCTCCTCGATGTAGCTAGTGAAGGACTCGGCGGACTGCTGTGCTCGTTCACGCAAACGCTGTTCGGCTTGCAGCTTACGAACGGCAGGACGGCCGAACACGTCGACGACGGCAGTCTTAAAAGCGGACGAAGTCGGGAAATCGGATGCGTGGTTGTTGTACCACATGCCGGCCACACCCGCGAGGTAGAAAACCAGGTTGCCGAGTTTCCCTGCCTCGTCCCATTTATTGGGGACGCTCACGCGTTCGTACATGGCGAGCCAGTCCTCGACGTCGGTGCCATCCGCGCCGGTGAAGACAGGAGGATCGTGCATGGCGTCGGCGCAGGAGGAAGCGTTTGCTGAGCGGCGTCTTGGGGCATGGTAGATGGTACGGTACGGGATCAAAGCGGATCCACAGCCACTATAGTCCTCCATAAAGAAAGCGACAGAATACCTATAAAGAAGGGCGTACGGCAGGGAGATACGATCTCTCCAATGCTATTCACCGCGTGTTTACAGGAGGTTTTCAGGGCCCTAGATTGGGAAGAGTTAGGGATAAGAGTTAATGGAGAGTATCTCAGTAACCTGCGATTCGCTGATGACATTGCATTGATGAGTAACGCGGGAGACGAATTACAGCTTATGATTACTGAACTGGATACGGAAAGTAGAAGAGTAGGTCTGAAAATTAATATGCATAAAACTAAAGTAATGTGGAACAATCTTGGCAGAGAACAGCGCTTTGCGATAGGTGGCGAGACACTGGAAGTTGTAAAGGAGTACTTCTACTTAGGACAGGTAGTAACCGCGGAGCCGAACCATGAGAGTGAAATAACTAGAAGAATAAGGATGGGATTGGGCTCATTCGGCAAGCATTATCAAATCATGAATGGTAGTCTACCACTATCCCTCAAGAGGAAGGTATATAACATCTGCATCTTACCGGTACTTACCTACGGAGCAGAAACCTGGAGGCTTACAAAGAGGGTTCAACTTAAACTGAGGACGACGCATCGAGCGATGGAAAGGAAAATGATAGGTGTAACCTTAAGAGACAGGAAGAGAACAGAGTGGGTCAGGGAACAAACGGGGGTTAAGGATATCATAGTTGAAATCAAGAAGAAGAAATGGATATGGGCCGGGCACGTAGCACGTCGGCAGGATAACCGCTGGTCATTAAGGGTAACTGACTGGATTCCAAGAGATGGCAAACGCGTGAGGGGGGGAGACAGAAAATTAGGTGGGTAGATGAGATTAAGAAGTTTGCAGGTATAACGTCGCAGCAGAAAGCACAGGACCGGGTTTCATCATCATCATCAGCCTGTCTACGCCCACTGCAGGGCAAAGGCCTCTCCCATGTTTCGCCAATCAACCCGGTCCTGTGCTTTCTGCTGCCACGTTATACCGGGTTTATTTATTGTTTATTTGTGAAACCCTCAGGGTACATTTGTACATTATAGAGGGGAGGGGCGGAAATACAGTTGAACAACAAAAAATAAATACAGGATTATTTAAACACGTTACAGTGAAAATAACAATTTTACACAATGGTAAATATTGCACACAAAGAGTGCACTTTATTAACAGACAATAGAAATCAAAACACAAAAAATACACTAAACAACCAATCTACACAATAATAGTTGCACGTACCCGTTGGTACAGTTCATGATTCAAAGTTTATTAGTGCATTCTTAAAACGAGTGGGGTCGGTGATGGTTACTAATGATGCTGGTAAATTATTCCAATCGATTGAGGTCTTAGGAAGGAATGATTGTGAACATGCTATGGTGTTGTGACGAGGTACGCTGACTTTATGCACGTGATCATGACGAGCAGAATGGTACTGTGCTGGGTGGATCCAAAGTGAGCGAAGGAATGCGTTGTGGTAATAGATTTTATGAAATAATGAAAAGCGCGATTCCTTTCTGCGAAGAGACAGTAATGGGATATGGAGCGTACTCTTCATTAATGTAACACTAGCAGTGCGATGATAATTAGCCAGGATGAAACGAGCAGCGCGATTTTGTACCGATTCAATTTCGTTAATTAATGTGACTTGATGAGGATCCCAAATGGATGAGGCGTATTCCAGTTTGGGGCGGACGTACGTTATATATAGCAGTCGTTTTAATGGGACAGGTGCAAGCGAAAAATTTCTTTTCAAATATCCCAATGAGCGGTTAGCGTTTGATGTTAGGTATTGTATGTGCTGCTTCCAAGAGAGGTCATTGGTTATATGAACGCCTAGATAACGGTAGCTTGTAACAGATTGAAGGGGGCAGTTATTAAGGGCATAAGTAGGGCAGGTTGTGTTAGAGCGAGAAATGCGCATCGATTTACATTTGTTAATGTTGAGCTTCATGCACCAAGTGAGGCACCACTTATATATGTTGTTTAAATCGGATTGAAGGGCTGCTATGTCAGAGTCATCATTAATTTTACGATATATAACACAGTCGTCTGCGAATAAGCAAATTTTTGAGGAAATGTTATCGGGTATATCGTTAATATATATTAAAAATAAAAGTGGACCTAGAACAGATCCTTGAGGAACACCCGATTCAACTGCAGCCGTGTTAGATGTGAAGTCGTTAGCTGCAACAAATTGCGAACGAGAAGAAAGGAAAGATTGGATCCAGCCAAGTACTCCGGGGTCAATGTTTAGTGCGCTTAGTTTGTGTAGAAGCAATACATGTTTAACCCTGTCAAATGCTTTCGCAAAGTCTAGAAAAATACAATCAGTAAAAAACCCGTTATCAAGATACACGTGTAAGTCATTAGTAAAGGTTACCAGTTGAGTCTCACGGGAAAGAAATTTGCGAAAGCCGTGTTGACACTTAGAGAAAAAGCTGTTTTCTTCCAGAAATGTAACAAGATTAGAAAATATGATGTGCTCCATTATTTTACATGGTATCGAGGTTAACGATATGGGCCTGTAGTTAGATGGATCATGAGTTTCGCCTGATTTCGGAATCGGAATAATTTTTGCTGTTTTCCAGTCAAGCGGTAAAGATGAAGACATGTATGATTGTGAAAAAATGCTCTCCAAGATTATCGAGGAATACTTACTGGTATTTTTCAGGAACTTTGCCGTGATTCCATCGATTCCGCAAGAAGACGTAAGCTTGAGGTTATCTATTATTTTTGTTATGCCCATGGGGTTGAAAATTATCGGATCCATAGGTAAAAAGTTGCAGCGCGGTAGCCATGGCAGTTCGAGATCATGTCTTGTAGGTGTGAAAGCCTTTATGAACGTATTGTTTAGAACAGTAGCGCAGTGGTTCTGGGGTATGGGTTCGCCGGTAGATGAACTGAGTGATATGACTTTTGAATCGGTAGGTTTTATTACATTCCAGAAACTTTTTGGATTGTTGATCAGCATGGTCGGGAGTGTGGTATTAAAAAATGAAAATTTAGTATTCTTTATTGCAGATGTGTAGGTCGAGGCAGCTTCTTTGTAAGCTGTCCATGTAGCCTCGTTTTCTACCCGCTTAGCTGTGCGAAAGAGGCGTTTTTTTTCGGTTAGATAGTCGTTTCAAGGATTTAGTATACCACGGCGCATTGTTATTCGAGAGAACACGCCTCGTCGGAATAAACTGGTTGACAAGATCGTGAATTTTTTCTTTAAACATATTCCAGTTAGTATCCAGCGAGCGCTTGGCGACATTAGGCAGGAAATTATCAACGAAAACACCAAGTTCATGGTTGATAGCGGTGAAATTGGCTTTTTTGTAGTCACAAATGGTTTTAAGACTGTTGTGGGACGGGCAAATTGAAAGGCTAAGGGTAAAATGCAAGACGTCATGATCACTCAGGCCGGGCGAGTGTGTAACCTGGGATATTATATCTGTTGATGACGTGAACACGAGATCTAAAAGGGATGATGTGGTGTTCGTTACGCGTGTAGGTGAAGTAACAACTTGGAGTAAGCTAAAGTCTGATGAAACGTTTCGATTCTGCGGAAGTTGGATTTAATAAAGGACACATGCCTGGCCACAAAATATTCGGAAAATTAAAATCTCCCATAAATAGAATTGGTGCATCTGGGAAACGATTACTTATTTGACTTAAACAATCGTACATGCTGTCACAAAAAGTCGCGGCAGATGATGGTGCTCGGTAACAACAACCAATCAGAAACTTTTTATAATTAACAGAAACACAGCACCATACACACTCAATGTCACATGTTACAGCCACAGGAAAACAGTCTAAACATTCATTAACAGCAATTAATACGCCACCACCTAGTCCCTTAGCGCGGTCGGTACGGTAAACATTATACTTTTTATAACAGTGGAATAACTCGGAGTTTGTAACGTGACTTGTCAACCAAGTCTCGGTTAGTGCAACTATATCTGCATCACAATCATTTATTAGGCCGCATAGAAGATCTCTTTGAGGTAAGACACTACGAATATTAGTAAAGAGAACCGGTAGTCTAGTTATTATCGGATCCGCGTCCCTACCCTTCGCGTATTCCTATGTGGGCGCTGTTAAAATATTGCGCCGAGGTCTTAAGACTCGAACAGACGCCGCGGTGCCATTAGTGGTACTTGATGGCTTCATTTCATAGACCTTTTGTTCGTTCGCGTCGTAGCCATAGCATTTCCCATCAATTAATAGCTTTTTGTACCTTAACTTGCATGGCAGATTCAGATTTTTTCCGTATTCGATAAGGGTTTTTCTGGCGTGACGTGTAGCGGGACAGAAGTCTTCACTAACCGAGATATTGTTTTCTTTTAGCTGTGCACGCTTGGACAGGATTTCTTCTTTGGTTTTATAGGCAGTGAAATTGACAATTATGGGACGTGATTTTTCTTGAAAAAAAACGACCGATACGGTGCGCCCGTGATATGTTATCACCTGGTACGCTTAGGGTTAGAGTGCTATTTAGAATGTCTAATATCTTTTGCTCTGATTGAACAGCAGACTCAGTGGCAATATCCGTTATACCATAAAAAAGTAAATTATTCCTACGGGAACGATCTTCTGCATCATCCAATCGGGAGCGTAGGACTGCAGAGTCTTTTGCGATGCCTCCAACCGCCTCGACGACGTCACCGAGTTCATGCTGCCATTTTTCAAGATTACCCGTCTGACTTTCTACGGTCGCAAGTCTTGTTTTAATTTCAGAAATAGCACCCGCCACTGTTTCCTGATGTGTTTTTAGCTCAGTAATAGTGCCGAGCATTTCCTTTTGGTTATCTTCCATTCTTTTAGTTCTTTGATTCAAGTCGCGTAATGTTCTCAAAACTTCGGTTAGCGTATCCGATGGTTGTTCTTTCGGGGGGCCCGGGATTGCTTTCAACATCGCCGCACAAAAGTAATAGCAAAGAACAAAAAGGAGCAAGCACTGCTTCTGGGCATGGAAGCACGATTATAAATGGATCATCAGATTTTAGTCTTGATATAGAAAAACAACTGACCTGTGGAATGAACAGAAAGATGTGTGAGGTCATGATTCCTGTCGTGCGTCCATGCCCACTGAAGAGTGCGTTCGAAGCGCCGACTTTAAGTTGATTCGCCATCGGCGCAGATGATGACGTTGTAGATGCGCAGTCGATGTCAAGCCATCGGCTGTCCGTGACGCGCCCTTCCCGCCAGAGGAGGGCGGCAGTACACGAAAACAAAGTAGCCGGAAAGCCATCCGCCGTCATAGCCCAGTCGCAAGGTTCATCCACGGCACCACCGTCGACGAAGCACTGGCCGATAGGACGTATCCCAACCTGTGGCAAGCAGTAGTCACCAGGCCAAGGCGAAGCAGGTGAGGCATAGCCATCCAGGAAACTTGCTTCCTCAATCGCCGAAGCGTTGCCTAGCATGCCAGCGTGACGAGGGACACCATGGCAGTCCGGGCCAAGGGCCAGGGCGCCAAAAAGCTGTGGAATGAACAGAAAGATGTGTGAGGTCATGATTCCTGTCGTGCGTCCATGCCCACTTGATTGGCGAAACATGGGAGAGGCCTTTGCCCTGCAGTGGGCGTAGACAGGCTGAATAATAATAATAATAATAATAATAATAATAATAATAATAATAATAATAATAATAATAATAATAATAATAATAATAATAACAATAATAATAATAATAATATCTGGGTTTTTACGTCCCCCAAACTGCGGTATGGTTATAAGAGACGCTGTGGTGGAAGGCTCTGGAAATTTTGGCCGTGTGGTGTTCATTCGCGTGCACTACATGGCACAGTACGCGGGCCTCTAGCATTTGTTCCCCCATGGATATGCGACCGCAGCGGCCGGGATCGAATCCGCGACCTTCGGGTCAGCAGCCGAGCACCGCGGCGGACGCCCATACGACAGCGTGCCAGATGGTAACTGGGGCTCTCTGAATAAAAAGTTCTTGGACATTGGGCGAGTTTCGATTAAAATATATGCCTATTTTAGGTCTATCTACAAGCACACAATAAAATCTACTCCGATTCTGTTAATGTTTAAAGTTTATTTATACGGAAGAGGAAAAATTGAAGCACACTTTGTACATTCCAAAGTGTGTTCGGCGAAAGTGTGTGGCCATTCCACTGACTATGCCATGTCTTTTTTTCTTTTACACTCTCAGTGGGATCACACACAAAGCGAATGTGTGCGTGTTTTCTTTTTTAATTTGTTACCGTGAATCGCAGCGAGACGCGAGACTAATCTTCCTCCGTTCACATGCGTTAGTATTTTCTCGCGCTTTGCGCATCGTGCAAACGCCATCCGCGTTCCAGCGCTTAAATTGAGGGACCCTTTGTAAATTCGAAAGTGTATTCCGTGAACGCCTGTGTCCATTGAGACGGCGTCGGTCAGAATGATTGCAAACGCTGGGCACAGCGACGCTACGCAAGCAAAGCGCGAGCGCTGTAGAGTCCGACGCGACCCGCGTCCGTTTGCGCATCCCAGCGGCCACCTGGCGCCGTGCCAGAGCTCGGATAAACGGACGGACGGACATGGACGGATGGACGAACGGACGGACAGACAGACAGACAGACAGACAGACGGACGGACAGACAGACAGAGAGGGACGGATGGGCGGACAGACGAACGGACGGACAGACAGACAGACGGACGGACGGAGAGAGGGACGGACAGACGGACGGGCAGAAGGACGGACGGATGGACAGACGGACGGACGGATAGACGGACAGACGGACGGACGGACGGACGGACACTGGACAGACGAACGGACACCGGACGGACGTGAGCATGAGACATTAAAGGCTTTCGCCTTAATATCGCTAGCGGCATTGAACGGAGACTTATAATACTGTGGCTATATATAGCAGACGGTCGGTGTAAGGCTGACTAGCGCTCCGTACGTGGGTGTTTTACAATATGATATGTTGTGTATGTTTGGGTGCTTATGTACACCTGCTATGCTGACCTCATCTGTAATAGCATGTCGCCAGAGGGTAGACTTCATTTTTCGGTGTTTCTCAAGGATAAGGGTGTTTAGGCCATTGACAGCACCCCAAGATAACGTTATTTACGCCACAGGCAACACTCTCTAGTATCCGTGTGTTGACCCATGAAACGACCCGTGTGAAAGTTGAGACCAATCTTTAGAAGAGACAACTCAGAAGCGCTTAGACTGTAGGAAGAGAGATTGTGGACAGTGTTAGTAGGTGCGCTCCTGGTCGACGTCGTGTGCGAAAGACGAAGGCGATCAAGCTTGTTCTCGTGAGTGATTTCCCCTACATGAGACTGCCGCGCAGCCTGCACTTTAAGGAAAAGAGTCAAAAGAGGGTCACAGCACCGTTATTCCCTTCGGGTATTCACTTGACCTCCTTATCAAAGGTAGAGACAGAAAAAGAGAGCATTTTTAAAGGAGTCAAAGCACTCTCGTGAAGAGCGTTTCGATTGGCTTCCGGGATGAAGGCGCCGCCGTATACGCCATATATATCGCGCGTTTGCCGTTCGGCATCGTTGTGGGGGGGCCCGCGAGCCCCGGCGCCTCCGCCTGCTCTCTCCCTCCTCCGTCTTTTGGAATGCGTTGCGTTGGTTACGCTTGTCGCGTGTCCAAGCCTGATGTGTCTTGTAGTTTTGAGTTCGAGCGAACATGCGCATCTTCGGAGGTGCTCACGCCAGGCTCTGTGCTCGAAATGACGCTTGGAGTGAGGAATATTTATGGAGCTGCGGACATGGACAACGTGCGCCTGTTATCGGTGACTGTACTGCTTTCGTGTGCACTAATTACACAGCTTTAGCTGGGCATCTGCAGCAGCTCTGCGGAAGTAGGCTGGCAGCCATTTCCAACAGTGGTCTTCGTCCGTGGGGCTATTGCAGATGCCCAAATAAAACTGTCACTTAACGAGCTGAGACCGCTATGCGCATTGTTCTGTAAGTGATTGCATCACTCATAAAATGAATGATGCAATCACTTATCAAGGGTGATTATTCGCTGATTGCACATTGTGTCAACACTGCTGAAGGGGCTCCATATCGTTTTGAGGTGCGCTTTAGTCTACGTCATAATAACATTTCCATTGATGCTCGAGTGTGCAGCGTGCTTCGGTGCGTGGAAACGTAAAAAAAAAGTATGTGTACAAGACACTTAGACGCACTGTGTATAATGGCTTTTGTTCGCCTAAAGACAGTATCTTGAGCTGCAGATGTAGTATGATGCTTTCAGCTCGTACGCGGCAGTCCCTTAAATGTTTAGAACTCGCCTCGCCGGTAACGGGAAAAGCTCTTGACTTTCGACGGCGCACGTTGTTGCGGCTGCCGCCGTGCGCTCTTTTGCCTCTTTTCGTTTCTGTTTGCTGTTTTCATGCTTTGGCCTACATCTGCGATGACGTTCGGCGTTATAAGAGAATCGAGTGAGTATAGACCAGATTAATTTTTACTCTCGCACCCCCCGTTCAGAGCAAGCATACATAACCTTGACCCCAGTTGTCATCTGTGCGCGGGGCCAGCTTAGGGGCTGCGGGATGGTTACGTCACAGCTGATGGCTAGCGAAGACTGGCGGCTATCATGTGATAACAGCAGGCTGGACGCTAGCGTAGTCGTCCGTTCCACGTAATTAGCAGCCCCCCAGCAAAGATGGTTGCCCCCCAGCAAGCTATGAAAATTCTGGTCTATACGTGACTGTGGGAGCTATGTGCGGTAATTCTAGCACATGTCATGTCTGATGTCAACGTAGATGGCGTTCGCGCGCGTTGGTGCCGTTCGGGCGTTCGCAATCGCATGTGTTTTACCGAGTATTTGAGGACAGGTTACGTTTGCGAAACACGCGGTCAGTAACCGCTCACGGCGTGCCCCTTGACTGCTGGAGGATGGGATTGGTTCTCGGAATATGCCGACGCAAAGGCGAGGTTATTCTGATAGCAAATTTTGAAGCGATTTCTCATAAAAGACGTGCTTTCATTCTTGCCTATATAGCAAGTGCCTATTGCGAAACGAGGTCCCCGCCTTCTTTTACATGAAAATTTATTTTCGTTGCGACATTATTTAAAACAAAACACTCGTGTGAGATGTGCATACAGTAAAGGTGTGTTGAACAAAGGGTGGTTTAAATAAAACTAATCATTCTGTGTGTGTTTGTGTGTTGGTTATACCCAGAATCCCGGATCGCTTCTGCAGCCTCTTCACTCCAGTTGACAGCCACACTCTGGGAAACGAAGGTGTCGCTGTGGTCTGGCGCCTCACCACTAGTGATGGAAAAAATTGAAGGACGCTTTGTACATTCCAAAGTGTGTTCGGCGAAAGCGTGTGGCATTCCACTGACGGAAAGACGGACGGAAGGACAGACGGATGGACGGACAGACGGATGGACGGACGGACGGATGGACGGACGGACGGACGGACAGACGGACGGACAGACGGACGGACGGACGGACGGACAGACAGACGGACAGACAGACGGACGGACAGACGGACGGACAGACGGACGGAAGGACGGACGGACACCGGACGGATGGACGCCGGACGGACACCGGACGGACGTGAGCATGAGACATTAAAAGCTTTCGCCTTAAAATGAACAGCGGCGTTCGCCCTCTGAACGAGGCAGTCGGTCCTACATTTCCTTTGGTTGGAGAAGACGACGTAGGAAAACAGGTGAGTGGCACCCATGCAAAGGGGCATAAACCAACTGCGTTTGTTGTTTAAAAGAGGATCACATCATCTTGTGCTGCAAGTTTGTCACCAAGTGACATGTTACAAAAGCTACTATTCGGAAGTTGTGTTTATTGCTCGATAACGGCAGAAAACACGGTTCCTTACCATGCCTGTTTGGATGTGCTGTTTTGTTGTGAGCCTTCATTATGTATGTGTAAATCACTTATTCTGTACGTTATGCAAACTCTTACTACGATTCCGTTTTCTCATCAGGACATCACGTTCTTCTTTTCAGGCACCATTTTTCATGGCTGCTCACGCTGAACAGGAGCGACAACATAGCAAGTCACAAGCCTTCACGAGTTTTTGATTGATAATCATAAGGTATATATATGGACACATGATGCCGATATCTGTAGTTTATTTTGCTCGACATGACACTATGCACATTACAGTCACATTTTGGTTGGCTATACTCATACAAGCATGTAAATGAGGATTACCTCAACTCCTTCATTGGAAATCACACACCATATTTATGCTTTTGAATAAGCTAAATACTCCGACAGCCCGAACTGCCCTGAAACAGTTGGAGGTTCATAATTCAGTGTTTTCAGCGCTTCAGTAATCACCACGGCTCGCCCACGGCCCTCTCAAGGGCCGCGATTTCCCAGTCGCATGTCAGAATGCTCAAGTCATGTAGGTCAGAGAAGATCCGGCCTCAGTGACTGACTGTACTCCTGTGTGCGTGCAGTGCTCTCCTTCTCTCTTTCTCTTTTTAATCCCCATTCCCTTATCCCCGGTGCGGGTAAGGAAACCGGACGCTCGTCTGGTTAACCTCCCTGCATTTGCTCTTCTTGCTTCTATCTCTGTCTCTCACACGCCATCTTTTCACGCTTTCTATATTACTCTGCTGGAAACGGTGTGTTGTTTTCACGAGTTTTAAATGCGAAGCATTTCTTAGCGAACTTCGGCGACTTTGAGCGTATCTATCTATCTAGCCGCCTACGACTTTATGCTCTTCTGGCCGTGCCGTTAGTGGGATTTATACCAAATTTGGTATGGCATAACATGACTGCATGATGAACATAAATGGCTGGTCATATCATGAAAATCATGAATAACTTGTCATGAAAAGTATGACTTACATGCCACGCTCATGGCGCGCACGCGGGCGTTTCGTTAGCTTGATATACACCAAATTTGGTATTGAGCGACATGACTATGACGAGCATAAATGACAAGTGGTAATATGGAAATCATCACATATCAAGAGCGACATGACTTGCATTCCACGCTCATGGCGCGCTCGCGGCCGCTTCGTTAGCGTGATACACACCAAATTTGGTATTGAGTGACATGACTGTATAACGAACATAAGTGGCAGGTGGTAACATGAAAATCTTGGCATGCATGTCATCTACAACGCCATTTACATGCCACGCTCATGGTGCGCTTGCGTCCAGTTCGCTAGCTTGATATACACCAAAATTGGCATTGCGCGACGTGACTGTATGACGAACAAAAATGACAGGTCCTAACATGTAAAACATGACATGCAAATTATGTAAAGCATGAGTTTCTCCTTCCTGGCTGCTTTGCATTACATCGATTCCCACAGTGCGTGGGATCTGCCGGCTTTTATTAAAATAATGCTAAAATTGAACAATTTTTTTTGCAGTCGCTTGGCACAACGGCAAATATTATTGCAGTTGCTTAAAATAAATACTTCACCATTTCTAGCAGTAGTCGCGCAAAAGTAGGGCATGGGTCAACTGAGTAGCTTAAAACAGCCGTAGAGTCGCTTGACGCTTCGGTGGGTGTCAATTGACCCACGTAGGAGCGCCACCGGCAAGAGTCGTCTGACTCTCTCAGAAGTGGTAGTGTGATCCTTCGCATAAGAGTCATTTCACTCCTCCTAAGAGGGTCCGAGGACTATCCTAGAGAGCGCCGACTCTGACCCTCCAAGAGAGTCACCGTGCCTCTTTAAAGATAGTCGTCTACGTGGCAAGTCAGAATTCTCCGAAAAGAGTCACAGACTCTTTTTTTTTTCCTTAGAGTGTGGTAGGTCGCGTGAGTGAAGATGCTAGTGCATTCGTCGGGGTACCGGTGCTCCAAGTGACGTCGGGAGAAGAAGGCTTCGTTTTCCAGTCCTCTTATCTTTTCTCTGCACTCGAGTATCCCGGCCTGGAGGAGCGAGCGTTCGGCGTTTGCAACAACGCTTAGGCCCAAACTCGGCAGGATGGGTCGTTCGAGGTGAAGGAAAAGAGCTATACAACCACGGAACTTCCATTGAGTATGCCAATGGTTTACAATGACTTTCGAAAGTTGCCTCCTGCTTTTTAGGGAAGCACCTTGTCGTGGCTACTTAAGTGGTAACGGTGGCGATCACGTCCGCGATGCTTGTGCGTGACGTTGCGAAACCTTAGGCATCGCAAGGTCTTGTTAGGTTCCGCCTAAAACCCACGTGACCTCTACGGCCAAAACATGTGCCTCTACCATGACAATATCACACAACATTGTTGCTTGGTCGTATCTTCTTAGGTATATTGTTCATCCACTTTTGTTTTCTTCCGCCAAGCCTTGCTGAAGTACATTCCAACATGACACGCGCAATGGCCGCCGCAAAAGAGACGAAAGTCCGAACGGTGCTGATGATCTCCCACTCGGACAAAGCACGTATTCATACTAGCGTAAACGAGTTTTCGATTACTGCGAAATTTCGTGTATCGACAGTGCGTATTTTTCAATGCGAGTTTTTGCGCATTTTATACACAAGGAAATTGCGGAGTACTGAGTGAACACACCAGTTTCTTTCAGGCCAACGCGCAGATTAGTATATTTACTTTATAAAATATCCAGGCAGCGCAGAGATGGTGGATTATGAGGATATCGAAGTTCACAGAGTATCAGTTCATGATTTTTTCTGAGGAGAGCAACCATACACTACGTGAGTTTTTGCAAGCTATCTGCAACATTGTAATACTAAGCTCCCGAGGCATGAACGCCCCTCTAGATCACTACAGGAGGTGTGCTCAGCGGAAAGAAGTCACAGCGGCGAGTGTTGCTAATCCTGGAGTACCATCTCCCCAAAAAATTTCCGAAGCACCGGAAATACATATTCCGGTACCTTTGCCGTGGCTCCAGTGAAGATGTTCACAAGCGAGAAGTCCTGGCATTGTCGATGTGAAATGAGCGCTGAACAATGTGACTGCAGTTAATCTCAACGAAGGCATTACCAACAAATACGTAGACATTTTTTTTTATTTCGGTTAACTCAGCGTTTGTGCAGCAGCTTATCCTCTTTGATTGCGCCCATTATTCACCCTTACGTACTCTGCCTTTTAACCAGAGCTCGACACGAAAATCGCATCATTTTCTTCGATTCTCGGGAGTTGCTCCCGCAGCCTCTCGTCGCCCTGGTCCTGACTGCTGTTACTCTCGTACTGTGTGCGTTTGCCCGTAGGCGTAAACTACAAAAAAAAAAAATAAAAACTTCTGTGGGAATAACAGTTCTTTTCTTGTCTGTTTTCTGTATTCCATTTCGCAGTCGTTTTGCGCATATTGTCTGTTTTTTTTTTCTACAGAGATTTCTCGTTTCTGATTTCTTCCTAGAAAACAGACTTTTTGTATTTGTACACATTTTTTTCTGTCATTCTATACAAATTTTCTCTTCCTAGTACCGAGTTCAAATAACAAAGTAGTACACACTTTGTTCTCAATGGCGTCTAGACTCCGCAACGCTTTGCGGCAGACCCTGCAACTTTATTGTAATGCGGCACAGGCACAACACCTTTCATTTCCTTCTTAGCGTGCGTTATCATGTAGAACCTCTCAACAGAAGGCACATGCCACGACCGCCGACATGCATCTGGTGTTTGTCGAGCTTGGCATTAATTTTTCTCAGTCTGAATTTTACTAATGTGCAAGCTGGTCAGCGTCGGCCTTCATCGCTCGACTCTAGAGAGGGCTTTTATTATACCGAGCGCCACCCTTTTGCAGCGGATGAAGCAAGATACCAAACATTTAGGCAAATTGATGTGATGCCCAACGTCTTGAGAGCTCCAACATAACTTTTCTGTCAAAGAACAGGTAAAATCTAACAATGTTTCGTATTTCTTACGAAGTGGCTCTCATATTTACAGAAAGTTTGTTTGCAGGGTTGAACTGACAAATTACATCATTTCAAAAACCGAGTATCCATTTCGCCAAATCCAACAAGTTCCATGTAGGTAAAACAGAAAATCCCTATGAATTTTATGTTATTGAACATACATTTTCACAGTGTGTCTTATTCCGAAGGATCAATGTCCTTGTTCTAGCTAACTTTATCTTTTTTATGTTGAGCACTTTCTTTGGTTAGTCTCACAATATCCCAAATTCTTAAGCAGCTGCCTACCGTGGCCTTGCAGTTGTCTCCTGGTTGCTCGGCATGCTTATTCTCAGAAATTACGTCCAGACGTGCATCGCGGCTACTCGTGTTGTTAACAGGGCCGCTCCTTCCATTAGCGCTCTTGAGGAACTGATTCCTTACGTAGAGAATTGTGCACTGGCTCTGTGCATGAATAAGATTCGGAAAGACCTCCTTACTTAGATGCCCATTCCCGGTTCTGTACCAACGTTTCCAATTCCCCAAAGAGAAATGTTATACGCGGCAGGCTATATTGGTCACATGACCCGTTGTTCCCAAAAAGTGCACGCAGGCCCTCACTTGGCGTGGTCTTCATGTAGCGACGAAGAGGTATCGGCCGCTTCACAGACGGGGCTGGTTTCCAGCAACGACCTGTGCACGTTGCCTCAAGTGGCCGCCATCCATGCGTTAAATCCCGCTAGGTGAGCGAGTGTTTGCTGAAATCTTTAGGCCTGACATTGAGAGCAATCGCACGGAGCCAGTTGTCTTTACAAGTTCGGCATGTGTGACAATGTCACCAATCGTATTATGCAACATCTTTGGATGTTCACTCTACCTGAATGTAATGTCCAATGACGTTGAGGACAAATATTCGATGTCGCATACGTGATCACATGCGCATATGTGACCAGGATTTGGTGTGAGTGATGGCTAGCTGTTCCGACTCCATGTTGTAGGGATCTGGCAGCAGATATCTATGTTGCAGTTGTCTACCATTTCGCGGGGAAACAGCAAATTATTCGCAATAGCATATGGTTGCGCTATATGGCGGAGCGGCCCATGAGCTTGGCCTAATGGGGTTTGTCGCGCTTTGTATTTCTACTGTAATAACACGAATAATCAAGCAGCACGTCTAATCGATAAAAAACAACTTTCCAAAGTCATTAATAAAATTCAAGAAGGAGGATTTCTATCTAACATGTCACTTTCTGAGTTTGACGCATTCATTTAAACAAATAATGCAACGAAAAGAGAAACGAACAAACGAGCATAAAACGCACACACACACACAAGCAAACAATACTCTTGATATAAGATGACAGAGAAGGAAGACCTAGGGGCTCGATTTCAAGAAATATATGAAGCCAAAAGAAAAAGGAGCAAGAAAGAATTGTTTAAAGTACTTTCTTCGTATTTTGTAGTGAAGAAATGTCGAAAGAAGTGAAAAAGCGTCGCCACATCCATAAAACAAATTGTCAATCTTGGAAAGATCCAACCGATTGTGCGGAAATCGCTGTCATGCGAAGCAAGTCATGGAGGAGCTGCCTGTACCGCATTGTTTGGCTTTGAGCCAAGTGTTACGAGGCGGATGAACTTGTCGTGTCGGCGGATGGCCTCGCCAGTGCAGTAGTTATTTGCATAATGCGGGCTTGCCACGCACGTCCACGACTTTGCGGCGTGAAACGGGTAGGGCAGTCCATGGTCAAAAGTGAGGGCGACGATCACGTCATAGCACACACGTCAGTTTATTGAACAGTAATTCACGTTAGTGTGGCCTGACGAGGACACAGCAGCAGCGTTCACTGATTCATTCATTTCTGGCTGAGGCGCGATAGACTAACTTGCTGAGACATTGTAGCACCCATGTAATGTTCACTGCATAGCTATTAGAGCGGTTAGCCAACTCTGCAATCACAACTGACGTTACAAAAACACCACCAATAATACAATGAATCTTACAAAGACACCCAAAGTATGTTCTTAGAAAATTTTCAGACTCTCTTTTGTCTTACTGGGTATATATAAACTGGAAACATTGACATAACAAAACGTGTATCGAATATCCTCATTCCACAGACCCGATATTTGCCTATGCGCTACACATGACGTAGGCAAGGATTTCAATTGCGAGTGACTGAGAGGTCATGTCATGAATATCATGGCATGCCTGCTGTGCGGGTCAAAAAATCATTTCCCATATTCACACGTCGCGAGTACACGCATTCCACTGCCCGTGGTATGCGAGTGTGCCTCACAGGTGATTCACAATCTTTATAAACCTATCGTTCACAAATAGCAAGGTTACAAGATATGAATCCTATCATGAGCGTCGTCAGGGGGGGGGGGGGGTGCAAAGGGGCAGTTGCCCCCCTCAAGCCACGCCATCACCGCCCACGAAGCCCCACTGGAGCTCTCCTCCCCCTCCCTCTCCGCGATGCAACACGGGTTTGCCTCCATCAAGACTAAATGCTGCCGACGGCCATGAATCATATCTGCATACCTTCGACATTAGATGAGTAAAACACAGTATGAGGGATGAACAGACGCACAGAATTCATTTTGAAGATGAAGAGCGTGCAGCTGTGTACCCCAACCTGAGGCACTCCAGTCTCCTGCACAAATGGTCGCGACGAAATATTGCCTACTCGAACGCGGAATGAGCGACTGAACCCGTAACTTTCGATTGCGCTCAACATGCTACCTCGCACACCTAAGTGCGACAGCTGTCACAGTATTTCAAATTGACATGTTGAATTGTACGCGTTCGCCACCAGGCTTGCCAGGTCGAAAAGAAAAAAAAATGGCCACAAAAATAAAAAAAAACTAGCCATAAAGTAGCCAACTTTAGCCAAGGGCCGTAAAAGTAGCCAGGAGTATCCATGCATGCGTAAAAACAGATTTGACATTTTTTTTATTTAAATGGCTAAATGCAAAGCCCTTTCGGCGATAATGTACACATGTGCAGGACGAACACTTCAAAATCATAATTCCTGATATTCCAGGAAAAATCGTCGACTTTAGCAAGAATTTCATTTTTGAGGACGTAGTGTATGCGCTGTTAGAAAAACGACTCCCTCCATGCGCCTTGCATGACTTTTTTTTAAATGAATAGAAGTTGCGACAATAAAAATGTGTCTACGCCATGATGAGTGAGCTCAAAATCACAGCTGCTGGCACTGAAGCATAAATTGTAGCGATTTTCACAATTATCTCCTCCGTGATGACTATTCCAGAGTCGCAGTTCGTACCTAAGCCTAAATAATGATACAAGCAGTTCGTCAAATATCCAGAAGGATTGATTGCTGGGCAAGTTGGTACAACATTCTAAACAGAGCACCAAAAAAACAAGGACACAAAGAAAATACGACAAGAAAGCACTCACTAACAACTGCTGTTAGTCAGTGCTTCGGTTGCCGCCTTTGCCTCTTTATTGGTTTTTCAGGGCTGACTTCAAATGTCGGATACCCGACTTCTATTGTCGATGAGTGCTGCGCGCGCTGGATGCGGGCCGCTTACGATTCATGTTCACTTCCAACTGTGGTTCAAAGCCGTATTCGGCAATGGCTGATCTGCAAAATGAGGCCCCATGCAACTGTTCCCGCTCTGTCCCACCCAGGTATCCAACAAGATTTTATTTCTGTGTGCGCGAGGCCTATTTGGCTGGCAGGTTATAAACGCTCAGCACAATATTAACAATAACTAACAGACAAGAAAGCCGAGGAAAGCTTTTCTTATCCGTTAGCTCTTGTCAGTGTTGTGCTTATCAAAGAACAACGAGCCCTTAAGATTCACCTTCTTAAGGCTATGAACGTGTATGTTTTATATTTGTGTTCTGGTGGTCACTATTGACCTTTAAGCCTGCTTATCAAAGATCCAAATTCAATTTTCAGATTAAGAAGCATGCTTTGACTGCTTTGTTTTAGCACCATATCCTCGAACACCAGCGGCTGCGACGTGACCGGATGTTGATAATTTTGGTCAAATTTAGGGGACATAATGTAGCCAGAAAGGAGCCACGTAGCCAGGACAAATTTTTTGCCACCTGTGGCCTAAAAAAATTACACCATCTCCCGCTAAAGGGAACCATGTGTAGATGTGAAGCAGCGGGCGCTAACGCTTACAGTGGCGGCGGCGTTGACGCTGGCGCTCATCGCAGCGTTGCGCAGGAGAGAAAACTGGGGACGCGCAAAGCACGCAGTGATGGAGCGGTGTTTCCTACTGGAACATGCCAATCGCTGCTAATGGGCAATGAGAGACGGAAACCTCCGACTGGACACAGAGACCCGCAGTCCGCTTTTAGTCAACGCGCACGCTGTGAATTTTTATTGTTCAACAACGCACAGGAGAAATCTCCCACCGGCACCACCTTGGAGGTCAAGATCCATTGCCATATATACGGGGTGGCCAGTGAATAGTTGTGCAGCGCGAGCAGTCGGTTTTTTCAACCAAGAAACTCGCTAGCAGACGCTGCCTGCGTCGGCGTCGCGAGGCACGAGAGAGGAGGGAGCGTTGGAGAGGAGAGAGAGGGGGGGACGCGCATGCGCAGTGGGAGTGGCGGCGCCGCGGGCAGGGATGCCTAGAGGAGATAGGGGGGAGCGTAGGAGAGGAGAGAGAGGGGGGGGACGCGCATGCGCAGTGGGAGTGTGGACGCCGCGGGCAGGGATGCCTAGAGGAGAGAGGGGGGGAGCGCTAGAGGGAAGAGAGGAGGGGAGACGCATGCGCAGTGAGGGTGTGGTTGCCGCGGGGAGGGATGCCTAGAGGAGAGAGAGGGGGGAGAGGAGGTTTTTTTCTTTTTATTTTTTTGAAAGGGTTTGCGCATGCGCAGTAAGGGTGGTCACGCCGGCACACCACCACCACCACCACCGGATTAAGCTTCGCCATAAGATGCTTCACATCTAAAAGGCAGCCAAACTTACACACACGAGCCAAACCTGGCAACCCTGTTAGCCACGTCAAGGATTACCGAGGGAAATATCGCTTATGGACAAATGCTTCCCGAATCCGTGCCTCAATGGGTATTAAATGGCCCGTCGTGAATCGGTCTTCTCGAAAACCACACTGATGGGGGGTCAAGCAACCTGTTTTTCGAAAATTTAAACACACAACTTGTTAGCGCGATAGGCCTGTAAGTTCTGACGGAGGATGCATCCTTGGCCCGGAATCACAATAGCATCTTTCGAAGAAATATACCCGGAAGCTATATGGCTTGGAAAAGTAGTGTTATTTTTTTTTGTCTTTCGAGGGATAAGTGTTTTAGGATATCGTATACATTGCGATCAGAATCTGGGGCAGATTTGCGGCTGCAATTCAGGGCTGCCTTTAACTCTGCGAAGCGGAATGGCTCATTCTATGCTTGATTGTTTGTAGATTTTTCTTCTAACCTCCCTCGTTCCAATCTCGTTTTGCACTGGAAGGTCTTGGAATAATGTGTCCAACTGGATACGAATTCAAAATGTTCTCCCAGAAAGTTAGCGTGATCTTCCAGGCTTTCCCCGTGGCTATCTACTAAGGGCACCGAATACGTCTGCTGACTTATGACTGTCTTCACGCTATTCCTGACCTTTAGCCCCATCTCTAAAGGAGTTTATACCCGATATGAACTTGTGCCAGCCCTTCCTTCAAGCCTGCCGGCGCGTTCTTCATCATTACTATTTGTCCTGTTTAAAACTGATAGGGTTTTCTGCTACCGGGGAATCGCGCAGAAGGCCGCACGCTTTGTTCTGCTTCTCAGGTGCCCTGCGACATTCGTCGTTCCACCAGGGGACACGTGTTGGCGAAGTGTCGAGTAACCAAGGTCGGTTACTCGACACTACGTTAAACCGAGCAGTCTTCGAAAATGAAGAAGTATCAGAAGAGAAGAGATGACAGGAGGAGGAGGAGGAGGCGAACTTTATTTTAAGAAATAAAAAAAATAAAATGAAAAAATAGAAGGTCTGGCGAGTTTTTCGGGGATTTGGGCGGATATCCCCGTCCTAGGTGTCGGCCACGAGCCCTTGAGCTCTGGCGGCTGCCTCGGCCCGCTGGACGGCCCACAGTTGGTTCTCGAGGGCATGGCTAAGCAGTGCAGTCTCCCAGCGCATTCGGTTCGAGGCTGCGCCCCCGTCTGGAGCCCCGCCTCTGTCACACTCCCATAGCATATGTTCCAGGGTTGCCCTGGCCTTGCAAAACTTGCAGCGTGACGGACAAAGCTCTGGGTAACAGAGATTCAAGATCACTGGGTTCGGAAACGTTCCAGTCTGCAGCTGTCGCTACGTGACCGCCTGCTTTTTGTTCGGTTTTTGGTGTGGTGGCGGAAATTTGTACCTGGCCAGTCTGTAATGCTGTGTAATATCCTTGAAACTTGTGAGGCGATCCTCCCACTCCCACTCCTCACCCGACGTCGCGGCCGAGGCGGCGGTGGTGTTGACGGTGGCGGCTCGGTCCGTAAGCCCTCGAGGCGCCCCCGTGCGCCGCCTCGTTGCCGGCAAGCGAGGTAGAGCGGGCGGGCGCCCACAAGATGTAAACGTCCCAATTTTCGGTTTTGCCCGCAAGTAAAACTCCTAACGCCTTCGGGGGAGACGCGGCCGTTGGCGAAGTTGCGGACTGCCGTCTGGGAGTCGCTGATGCCCACTTCAGCCGCGGTGGTGGCCACTGCGAGCGCGATAGCCACTTCCTCCACTGTCTCCACGTGCTCCGTGCGTACCGTGACGCTAGTCTGGCAAGCTTTCTGATGGTCTATTACCGCGACCGCGAAGCCGCGCCTGGAGCAGTGAAATAAAATATCAAAGAAAAAGGTCGGAGAGGAGGATAGGAAAAAGGCGACGAGCCGATTTCCCCCTGGGTGTAACAGCCCGAAGTTTCCGTCTACGGGATGTCGGGACCTAAAAGGTGTGTTGTCTCTGCCGGGGGGGGCCTTAAAGGACCAAGCACTCGGCGTCGGCTCAACCACCAGAATCCTTCTTGTCCCGGACATGGCAAATCCACGAACGACGAGGCGTGGAACGGGGTCGAAGCTCCCCCCCCCCCCCCTCCCATTTTTTTTCCGTTGGCTTCAGTCCATCTGCAGTGACGACGCAGTTCGAAGCTGCTCGACGCTGCAGAATTTTAGCATACTAGTTCAGAGTATGCCCGGCGTAAAATTGCCAAATGTAAAGGGATTTCCCGCCTGCATGGTACCTTGGCAAACTTAGTCATGTGATAACATTATCAAATTCAATAAAACTAAATGAATGTGAACCTCATGTCGCAGTGCTCTTGAAGGATATTCGAATATAGTTTTATCAGCATGTGTTATCGCTGGAAGAGGTCAAAATGTGTACTGCTATACTGCATGGTAATATCATAAGGAATAAATAGCTGAGACAACCGATTCAACGTAAATTTTCTTTTTAGGAACACTCGCGCAACGTACAGAAGCATGTGCATTGTTGCAAACCACAAGCTGCTGTCTCCAATCCGTTCTTAAGAGAGTAAGACAGAGACACGGAACCATATAGCTAACACATTTCGCTAAATTGGGAGTGATAACCAGACAGGCATCACACGAAGGTGTGGAAGTCGTACGAATTAACTACGCTTTACGGCAGGCACCCAACAAATCCGTTATTGTGATCAATATTGCAAAGATCAATTGCATGCTGGCTATAGTGTATGCATAGGACAAGTGGCAGGTCCAGATTGGTCCTACTGCGACGCGTCGACTAAATGGTATAGGTGCTTACGAGGTGCAAACATTGAAGGCTACATTACTATCAAGCCAATAATTACGCTAAAGGTAGTGTCAGATGGAATAAATGAAGTGAGATAATAATAAGGATGTCAGCTATAGAATGAATACGCTGCTGGACGCGCAGGGAAATTTTAAACTTTCATTTTAATAATTTCATGCAAGAAATTTTTTTTCGCGTGCAGAGCCGTGGAGCAACATTCTGTACCCAATTACCGAGTTAGGACACGCACTTGTGCATTTTAGCTTGCTTCATTTAGACAACTACCCCCTGGCTGATTAAACATTCGTGGCTTCTGTGCGTGCACTACCAGGAGATTATGTGTAATGGCCGACGTTCCGCTAACCCCGTTTCCAAAGGCCTTTCAGGTTGTCTTCTGTAAATATGCGCAGTTCCACCTTTTTCACCTTCCGTGAGCAGCTGGTAAACGGGATTCAGAACGGTGTAGAAATCTGGAAAAAAAAAAGCAACCTGACTTTTTTTTTCGTCCGCAGTTGAAATGCTTCAGCCCTTTCTTTCAATGTAACCCAGTCATTTAAATAGAACAACCCCATCGACCAATACATCGAAATGTCGGATTATTTATCTAACCACGAGTGATGTCCCACACACACATATGCGCGTTAATGTCATCTATAAATCGCGAGCAACCTTAGCGCACCCAATACCAGAATGCTAGAGGCGCGTCTACCTATATTTTAATTCGTTACTTTCCTCTACGCCATCGATATCCTTTACAGAGAATTATACGTGTTTCCTCCATGAAGTTGTGCTTAGGTTTGGGTGCGCGTTAAAGAACAAGCATTGGTCGATATTTTCGGTGCCCTCCAATACGGCGTCCCTCATAATCATTTTGTTGTTTTGGGACGTAAAAACCCGACAGATATATTTTGTTAGCCCACCGCCCTAAAAACATATTGCTGACAAAAACCTCAGACGACGTGATTCTAACTTGTGCTCTCAAGTAGCAAATATGGATTATGATAATTTATTTACTTTCATTTCTTCGCTTTGTACACTCAGACATAAGTGATAAAAAATTGGCGTAGCTTGCACTAAATGCGCAGTGCTAAAGAGACAGCGGGACTGATGGGCACCTAGGTATCCTGGATGTTGCTGTTTTGTTAAATTTTGCTCATTTTTTTTCTCTCTTTCTGTTATTTTTGGGTATAACTTCTTTTTGTCTGTGTTTATTTCTTTTCTCTTTTCTATCTCTCTGGTTGTTTGTCTATCTCGGTCTTTCCATCTTTCTGTCTCTATCTTCCTTTGATTATCTCTCTCTTCCTTTCTATGCTAAGCTTTACTCTCTTCCCTACCTGTCGCCCTGACTTCCCTTTCCCACCTCCTTGCTATACTTTACTATGCAAAGCTACGCAAGCGTCCCAGGATAGCCTAGTGGTTAAGACATTCGCCCTTGGATCGTGGGTACGCGGGTTCGGATCTCGCCTCGTGAAGTATGTTATCACAATAAGTTCTCTCTTTGTATTGCTTATAGCAATTATATGGCAGATTTTTGCCGTTGCCGTCGCCGTCGGCATCATGTCCCGTATATATATATACAAGCCACGAATCCTGACAAATATTTTCCGACGCGCGGAATCGAACGGGCGACCTCTCGCTTCGCCGCACACGGCGTTAACCGCTCGGGCCACAGAGGCGCACATCCTCCAGCACACAAACGGCAAGCTATATGTATACCCCATTTTCCGCCGGCGGTACGCCGATCTCGGCGGCTATATCAATGTCAGCGTGTTCTCTGCATTACCAACGAGAAGGCGCGAAGGGCGTGTTAGGCGCACCGCTCGTTGCCTTGCGTTCGGTCGTCAACGTGCACTTTGGCCTACGGGGCGTAGTCGCCCGTGCGCGCGCGCTTATCTACCGATGCGGGCAGTTTGTACGTCTTCTGCTTTCGCCGGTAAGGTTGCGTTTAGGTTACAGAGCGCACAAAGGTCACTTCGCTGGCTGCATAGGCCCCGTTCGCGAAAGGAGCGCGCTGTTCAAACACAGTTAAGTAACAACTGCGATGTTAGTTCGCGCTCGCCCTGTGTATACCTTCGCGTAAGTTTCGTGCGTGCTTTGCGCGGGAACATCGCGTTAAGTGTCGAGCTCTTAACGTTAGTTCCCGCTCATCTTGTGTCTGTTCTTTTCGTGCGTCCTTTGTTCTTGAGCAGCGCGCTGCACGTTTCGATCTGCCTGCCGTTCTTCGCGTGACATTTCAATTTGTTGCTGTCGCATTCAGTGGTTCGCCCTTGCGGCGAAACTGTGACATTTTCTCATTCTTTCTCTATGTGTGTGTAGTCGTTGTCTTTATTGGATACCGCGCCGGATCAATCCGCGCATGTGTTCTGCGACGGAAGCGGTAGATAACGGAGACTATGACGGCGATGAAGAAGACGAAGACAGCGCGTGCCGGTTCATGATGTCCGGCAACAAGGATCGTCCTCTGGCTTCTTTGCGTTTCTTTTCTTGAAAATCCGACGCTCGCCACTTTCCTGCCAATAATGTCATGGGGCGGTAATTGCGTGTAATATGTTCGTGAGCATTAAATAACCCGTGAGTTGTTATGAATATTTATACTTATGTAATATATCAGACTACACACTGCTAACATAAGAGCCACGAAATCTAGCCTTCCCACTCCCTCTGTAGCAGCGCATCGAAATTTTCACCGCTTGAGCGTATTTCATAGAATATACCAGCGAAGCGTGCTTCACGATCCACTTATTTTTTCACACCGCAATGGCGCAGTTCATCTTTTTCTGCAGCAATAGCAGCATGCAAGGAAGAATCTCTCTAGCGTGCGTACTTTCGCATGGCGTAACTAGGCTACCTACCGAGAGCGGTCTCTTTGCTCAGTCCTGTGTTTAGATTCACAGGGAAGACCTCGCAAGCCAACGGAACCAGGTTCGTCGCTTGCACCAGACTGACCAGATATGAGCGCAGCGAATAAATGTCTTTTAGAAGCCTCGTTTCCGGAAGCAGGCGCAGTATAATCTGTGAACCGAAAGAGAAACAACTTAATTCGAAACGCAGCTTCGAATAGTTAACGAAGCTGCAACTGAAAGATGTAAAACACGGGTTTTGGAAGTGGCCTTTACCCCTTTGGAACATTTCGGGAAGCATCAATGATGCTGCACCGGAGCAGCATTGGGAATAAAAGGGCACTTTTGGAGTGGCTTTAACAGCGTGGCTGTTAAATCATGCTGTACGTAAAATGCATGTCACGATTGTCATGTTACCACATGCAATTATTGTTCGTTATACACACACGTCTCCCAATACCAAATTTGGTACATGTCAAGCTAGCGAAACAGCCTCGAGCCCACCATGAGCATGGCATATATGTCATGCTATACGTTACATGCACGTCATGATTTTCATACTACGACCTGTCATTTATGTTAGTCATACTGAAATGCCTCGTCATGCCAAATATGGTATATATCAATTTGATGAAACGGCCCCGGCCATGGCATGTAAACCATGCCGTTAAATGCAAGGAAGTCGCGATTTTCTCTTATATGACCAGTCATTTATGTTCATCATATAGTTATGTTATGCCAAATCAATTTTCGTCTGAATTCGATCGACGATACGGTCCGGAGAGGACTAAGTCGTAGGCGGGTAGATAGATAGATAGATAGATAGATAGATAGATAGATAGATAGATAGATAGATAGATAGATAGATAGATAGATAGATAGATAGATAGATAGATAGATAGATAGATAGATAGATAGATAGATAGATAGATAGATAGATAGATAGATAGATAGATACGCTCAAAGTAGCCGAACTTCGCTAAGAAAAGTTTCGCAATTAATAACAAGGTACTACCGAACAAATCAACAAATTATTGCTAGCCTTGGTGTGCGACGCTAGGTAAGTTATTACGGAAACAAGCAATGTCCTGGATGCCGGCAGTCGATCCTGGAAGGTGGTTCCAGTCTACTGATGTGCGGGAAGTGAAGGACTGTGAACACAATTTTGCCTGAAATGAACTTACACCTGCATCGCGAGAATGATCTGCCCTGCGTTAGATGAAAGATGGAGGAGATATAGTTTCGTCGCGTAGACTGGGCAACGGTAGAAAATTTTATGAAACAAACATAACCGCGATATTTTGCGACGACATGCTAGGGGTGATAAGTTAAGTATCTTTTTCATGGTAGCAACACTTGCGGTACTACTGTAGTTCGCTAGAATGAAACGGGCTGAGTTATTTTGTGTCAGCTCCAGCGCATTGATTAGGTTAGCAGAAAAGGCGTCCGAAATGGCTAATGCACTTTCTAGTTTAATAAGAACCATCTGTTTGTACAATGTGAGCTGTAAAGAGGTGGGTCCAGTGGAAAAAATACGGCGCAGATAGCCTACTATGCTGCTAGCACTATTAATTATGGTACTGATATGAAGCGTAAATGACTACTGATATAGAGCCTAAATGGCTCTTCGCCAATATTACTACTTAACAACATTTACTGCAGGGACCAAACTTTTCAACAATAAAAAAAATGTTCTCATCACGAAAGCATCACAGCTGACAGCAATAACTAGCAAAAATGTAAACACAAGCTGTTTGAATGAAACATTAATATTTATGTTAGCAAAAGAGCGACTACATGAGCAACTAGCCTGATAAATTTGCTGCGTTGCTCAGAGAGGAAAGTGACCATAGAAAAAACATGGTTCGCGAAGGAAAAACATTGAAGCAGTAAGTTGAAAACGTGCACTTTGCTAAATAAATCGGCATAACCTGATGTTTAGGACGATCTGCTCAAAATAACAAAACGCACACCTGTGATTCTATCGCACAACAGTATTTCGTCTTGGAGTTGTGCAACTTCTATAAACAACATAAACAACATACAGAACTACACGACAAGCTAAGCTGAAGCAGCAACAAATAACAGCATAAGTTCAGCATAGGCGCGACAGCGGCGAACTGCGGTGCTGCTCTATATTATGACGCAGTACCGCATTTTCATGCATATAACCCGTCCCTGCATATAAACCACATCTCTATGTTGCGCTAAGATAAAAAGTTCACCGAAGGTTAAGATGATGCCTAATGCGAATTCGTGTTGGGGCAAGGCCGACTGTTGTTTGATGTTTTGGCTTTCCTCAAGCTATGGACTACGCCATAAATCATGATTTTTTGTGAAGTAGGATAGCAGCCATTACGCCATTATTCATTTTTGTGCGGATAAGCGAGGTACCCACTACACATCTGTAAGGTATTATGTGCAATTTTCTGATGCTGCATGCGGCTGATTACGATGAAGACTTATGGCTGAGCAGTTTTCAGTGTGTGGGAAGCAATAAACCACGCACTCGTTACGCATTTAGCATTCTGTGATGAATTATTCTTTTTTTTTTAACGATAGTGTTTTATGCCGGGGCCCACAGTGCTCCTCGTCAGCGGGGTGGTGTCTCCCTCTTTTAGCAGTAAAGTAATTCATCATTACTGTGGCTTCCGCGATCAGCGCCTGCTACGCGTCCGTCTCAGTCGGTGTGCTTTCAGTAGAAGTGCAATTTTGGCACCGCCTTAACGCTACGCTAGGTGGCGACCTTAGCCCAAGCGTCGGCCTCGCTCATAGCGTCCATCCAAACCAAAAATGCGACGCGCGCCTCCCTCCAGTGGCTGTAATACCGCGTTCCTCGCTTACGCTCGCCCCGAGAAAAGTCGCAGCCGGGTTACTAGAGCGACACGACACACTCAGGGTTTCCCTCTAGTTAGACTGTGGCGTACGTTCAATCACACTTTAACGTGCCGCGGAATGGCGACCTTAGCCCAAGTTGTGCGCCCCAACAGCGACGCTCTTCTGCTTTCACGCCTCTTGGTCTGATTACGCTCTTGCCGTTAACATCTACAGCTACCAGAATGGTTTGTTTAATCGTTGATCATGGACGTTTGTCGCCGAATGGAGATGTACCACCAAGCGACAACATGGGTGCATCAACGTTATACGTTGTGAGAACTCTGCTGTTTCAATTTACAGTAAACATTCAATTACCTCTGTACGGGCACGTTTTACTTTCGTATTATACCGATTCCTATGACGGAGGGATCAACTACGCATGCCCGACAACATGCCTTTATAGGGTCTTTTTGCAAATGAGTTTCAAGAACCATCGTGCATCTGTGGTAGAAAACTCGGCTGCCCCACAGAGGGCCCGGGTTCGAATTCCGTTTGACCCTTGGTATATTTTGATTTTTAACACGGAAGTGTTTTATGCCGGGGTCCACCAAGACTTTAGTGACGTATTTCCGTCACGGATATGACGCTGTAAACTTAACGCTACCAAATGCGAAAGAAAAAAACATTCAAAAATAGTTTCCCCGCCGGGCGTCGAACCTCTGACTTCATGGTTTAAAAAGCAGCGCAAAAAGACGGTACACAAGATGAAGGAGGACACAGGACAAGCGCTGAACTAGCAACTGTCGTCTTTATTAAAAGAAAGCGAATAACTACAAGCATTTTTGCTGCGTGCGCACCCTCTAAGCTGCAGATATGGTCACGTTTTTTCAAGTAGGCTGATTTCACAATCATGAAGATAGATAGATGGGGCGGAAATGCAAGTATCATGATTTTTCTTGATGTGGAAAGCTTCGATGATTTCACGTGATCTTTGATCCATGTGCCTGAAGATGAGATGCGTACGATCAAACAAAGGTTTACAGCCACATGAGCCACAATGAGAAGACAAATGTGATGTGGGTGTGCCCTTCAATGTGTTGCTGTGTTGGCGGAGCCTCTCGTTAAGGCAGGCGCCAGTCTGTCCTATATAGACTTTTCCACATGTTAACGGAATATTGTAAACAACACCGCACACGCACGTTACAAATCGAGTGCAATGCTTAACGGAGCACACATTCCTTTTTGCTGAACCTGCCATCGTTCTATCTACAGCGGCGCATGCTCTCCCAACCTTACCATGAGCGGAGAACACAACATTTACGTCAAAGCCTTTTGCAATTTTTTGAGCCTGTGTGATAGTCCAGGAACATATGGAATGACAGCGAAATTCTTAGGCTTATCAGTGGAGCTTGTGCGTTGCCCAGACCGTGCTGCAGATAGCTTCAAAGATTTTGGCAACCTGAGGGAAATACATCATAAGGTTGAACTTTAGAAGCCCGTATTTTTTAACCGAGCCAACTGTTCCTGAAAGCTGGCCTCGACCTTATGGTGACAAGACTTGTTAAGGGCAGATTTTAGCGAATTGAAGGCGATGCCATTCTTAACTATCTTAGAGTGTCCTGATGAATAGCTCAAGAGTGATTTTTTTTTTTTGCACGTGGCGAGAAACACCAGCACAGATGGTCCGGTTCAGTATACAGACACATATCTAAAAATCTAATATCACCATTGTCGGGCAATTCAGTCGTGAACAGCAGCCCAAAGGCATTGTCTTTGAATATACTCTGTACGTCATGCATTAGGGAAGTACAAGCGTCACTCGGCAGGAAGATTAAAAAGTCATCGACGTAGCGAAATATCTTAATAACTAGACCTTGCACCTCCTTGTCGATCGCGCGATCAACAACAGACAAAAAAAAACCGCCAGGCCTGCCCAGAAGGCGCAGCACAGCCACAGCGAAAGCTGGGAGAGCGGCCTTTAGCCTTTTTTTAAACACTCTTGGGGCAACTACTACAAGCCCACTTGCATGGTACCCACTACGCTATAAATCATCATAATTTTTGTGTAGTGGGGAAGCGTCTACTATGCCATTCTTCGTCATTGTTCAGAAAAGCGCGGTGCCCGCTACACCCTTGTAACGAATTATGTGCACTTTGTTGATACTGTGGCTGACGACGATGAAGAATTATGCCACAGGCTTTTGTAATGGATTGGAGCATTGAACGACCTACTCGTTACGCAATTCGCATTGTGTGACGCCTGGTTCTTACTTTACTGCTCTAAAACGCTTTACAACACACGTTAACGCGATTCCTTACCCGATATGAAGCCTGCCTAGGGTCAGTTTGCACCGCAGTTTCAAGCAGTGGCATAGCTCAGTGGTAGAGTGCTGGGCTGCTACGCAGAGGACCCGGGTTCGATTCCCATTCATTCACAGGTGTTTTTTTATTTATTTAGTTTTTTTCTTATTTCGTGCGATATTGGTTACGGACACCGGCGGCGGCGGCGGACAACTACGGCGCAGAAACGACCCTTGTTGAGATCTCATAACAGCTTTCGCTGTAAAATATTACTGAGTACAGGCGCCACTTTTGAACCAATGCATATTCCGGATTTTCGCACATACGGCTCATCCTCCCACATAACAAAAGTCGCGTTTAGATAGAAACTGAGCAGTCCTAGGAAGGCCTCTGTCGTTGTACCACACTTGTTTCTAAACGCAAGTTCGTCGTTGTCTTCGGCTATACATTGTTTTACTGAAGCCATAAGCTTGTCGTGAGGCATAGAATAAAAAAGGTCTTCAACAACAAAACTAGCAACTGAACAGGAGCCAGGGTTTTGGGAGGACAGGTACTCAGTAAGATGGCTAGAACTAGGTATGATGAAGGGATCTTCTATACGTAGGGAGGAAAGATGCTTTTGAAGGTAACCGGAAACAACTTCTTGCCAGGAATGGCGCTCAGTGACAATGGAGCGGCTAAAGAAAATGCTGAGTGTGTCTTCATTTGCTTTTTCAATCGACGGGGCGAGACGCTCAAGACCTATTTCATGCATGAGGGT
Organism: Rhipicephalus appendiculatus; assembly: GCA_030522465.1. Classification (NCBI taxonomy): domain Eukaryota; kingdom Metazoa; phylum Arthropoda; class Arachnida; order Ixodida; family Ixodidae; genus Rhipicephalus; species Rhipicephalus appendiculatus. The sequence goes on along the minus strand of JALIZH010014166.1, from coordinate 31,178 downwards.
TAGAGCCTCTTTTTTAACACGAGCAGATTTGATTGAAACCGGTTTGAAGTTCTTATTAATAGCAAAAGCGGCTTTTTCAGAAAACATCATGTCGGACAGCACAACAAAGGAACCTTCCTTGTCCGACTGTAAAAGACTAAGATTGTTCTGCACGAGATAGTCCACCAGAGGTTTTAACCGGCCAGACGACCGCGGCCTACCTGGATGCTGGCTCAAGGCGGCCACAAGTGTCTTTTGGCAGGAAGGGCGCTCCGGGTCGGGAACTCGATGAGAGATGCTGCTAGACAGAGCCAGCTTATCGAGCACCATCAGCTGGGGCTCGAAACAAAATTTTGGACCAAGTTCGCGCATACTGCGGTGCTTGTCCGGGAGAACATGTCCACCAAGAACGACCACGTCAGTCTTTTGGGCAGGGCACTTCTTTTTTCGCGGCAAAGTCGGGCGAGCACTGTTCCAAAGAAATTCCACCAATGAATTCGTTGTCCTGCACCACTCAGCGTGAACGCGGCTGTTTCTTCCACGGCGAGTTCAGGACAAGCAAACAAGGCGAAGATAGTCGCCGAAGAACCGGGCCTGTCGCCACCACTCTGAACGAAGCAGACGGCAGAGACGACGGGAGACTAGGAGAAGGTTGCAGAAACCCACAAAGACTCTGAACGTCAGGGGGGAGGGGGGGGGGCAGATAGAAGCCTTGGCATACCAAGAAGCAGTTCGGGCACGGCAGACACACACAGCGATGAGGGATGACAACACAGCAGGACAGGAGAGGTCGAGGTTTTGACAAGCAATAGAGCCCGTTGAACTTGAAATGAACTGCAACAGCGTACAAAACTGGGCGAGTTGGTTGAACTTCATGGTTTGAAAAGCAGCGCAAAAAGACGGTACACAAGATGAAGGAGGACACAGGACAAGCGCTGAACTAGCAACTGTCGTCTTTATTCAAAGAGAGCGAATAAATACAAGCATTTTTGCTGCGTGCGCACCCTCTAAGCTGCAGATATGGTCACGTTTTTTCAAGTAGGCTGATTTCACAATCATGAAGATAGATAGATGGGGCGGAAATGCAAGTATGATTTTTCTTGATGTGGAAAGCTTCGATAATTTCACGTGATCTTTGAAGATCCCTTCATCATACCTAGTTCTAGCCATCTTACTGAGTACCTGTCCTCCCAAAACCCTGGCTCCTGTTCAGTTGCTAGTTTTGATGTTGAAGACCTTTTTTATTCTATGCCTCACGACAAGCTTATGGCTTCAGTAAAACAATTTATAACCGAAGACAACGACGAACTTGCGTTTAGAAACAAGTGTGGTACAACGACAGAGGCCTTCCTAGAACTGCTCAGTTTCTATCTAAACGTGTCTTTTGTTATGTGGGAGGGTGAGCCGTATGTGCAAAAATCCGGAATATGCATTGGTTCAAAAGTGGCGCCTGTACTCAGTAATATTTTTTTGTCTGTTGATCGCGCGATCGAAAAGGAGGTGCAAGGTCTAGTTATTAAGATATTTCGCTACGTCGATGACCTTTTAATCTTCCTGCCGAGTGACGCTTGTACTTCCCTAATGCATGACGTACAGAGTATATTCAAAGACAATGCCTTTGGGCTGCTGTTCACGACTGAATTGCCCGTCAATGGTGCTATTAGATTTTTAGATCTGTGTCTGTATACTGAACCGGACCATCTGTGCTGGTGTTTCTCGCCACGTGCAAAAAAATCACTCTTGAGCTATTCATCAGGACACTCTAAGATAGTGAAGAATGGCATCGCCTTCAATTCGCTAAAATCTGCCCTTAACAAGTCTTGTCACCATAAGGTCGAGGCCAGCTTTCAGGAACAGTTGGCTCGGTTAAAAAATACGGGCTTCCAAAGTTCAACCTTATGATGTATTTCCCTCAGGTTGCCAAAATCTTTGAAGCTATCTGCAGCACGGTCTGGGCAACGCACAAGCTCCACTGATAAGCCTAAGAATTTCGCTGTCATTCCATATGTTCCTGGACTATCACACAGGCTCAAAAAATTGCAAAAGGCTTTGACGTAAATGTTGTGTTCTCCGCTCATGGTAAGGTTGGGAGAGCATGCGCCGCTGTAGATAGAACGATGGCAGGTTCAGCAAAAAGGAATGTGTGCTCCGTTAAGCATCGCACTCGATTTGTAACGTGCGTGTGCGGTGTTGTTTACAATATTCCGTTAACATGTGGAAAAGTCTATATAGGACAGACTGGCGCCTGCCTTAACGAGAGGCTCCGCCAACACAGCAACACATTGAAGGGCACACCCACATCACATTTGTCTTCTCATTGTCGCTCATGTGGCTGTAAACCTTTGTTTGATCGTACGCATGTCATCTTCAGGCACATGGATCAAAGATCACGTGAAATCATCGAAGCTTTCCACATCAAGAAAAATCATGATTCTTGCATTTCCGCCCCATCTATCTATCTTCATGATTGTGAAATCAGCCTACTTGAAAAAACGTGACCATATCTGCAGCTTAGAGGGTGCGCACGCAGCAAAAATGCTTGTATTTATTCGCTTTCTTTTAATAAAGACGACAGTTGCTAGTTCAGCGCTTGTCCTGTGTCCTCCATCTTGTGTACCGTCTTTTTGCGCTGCTTTTTAAACCATGAAGTTCAACCAACTCGCCCAGTTTTGTACGCTGTTAACCTCTGACTCCTTGGGCCGCGACATAAAGCGCCCGATGCTTTACCGACTGAGCTATCGAAGCAGCTACAAGGCTCTCTACAAACGCGCCTTACATCTATCACACATTCTCTGCCGCACGGCGCTCTCTGTTGGCGAGGCGGGGCGGTGCCGCCGTCTGTGTCCGGTGAAGAGAAGTAATGCGGAATGACACGTATTAGCATCGATAGAGCGCAATTCGTCGAAGACGCAGTTAAAGCAATGCGCTCGAGATCGTGCGCCTGCACGCAATCTTGGAGGCCATGGTTAAAGCTTCTTGATAGCAGTGAAAAACTCTAGCCGCGCTAGCACCGGGGAGTCACCGACGCAGTTATGTTCTTTGCATTTCGCTTCGTGTTAGCATGTGACAGCTCGTTGTCGGCACGGTTGTCGGAGTCGTGCAGCGTCTACGTGCACCAATGGTGTTTCGCCGCCGACTACTTCGGGTGATATCGCACCGACTAATAAAATTGCTGCAATAAGCACTGTAGCAAGGCAACGATGTAGACGGGCGAATGTCGTGCCTTGGTGGAGCGAGACAGAGCCCAGCGGGACGTGGAACGCCCGCACGCGTTCGCGGCTCCAGCTATGAACCTCGTGCGTTCCAGAAGCGCACTGTGGTAGTGTATGCATGAGCGCAGGCGTAGGTTAACCTATTACTCTGAAGCACACACGGTGCCCTTGCTCTCCTTAACAGACGACGCTTTGAAGACGCCCATATCGAGTACCAGTGGTTAGTGTGTGTGCTTGTTGTTATCTTTGAGCGGGATTCACGATACGCTGTTTCCGGGTATACGTTAAAAATTTCAGCTACCACAACCGCTAAATCATGATCATGGGCTGTAGTCGTCGCAATGGATATGTGCCACTAGGCGTCAACGTGGGTGTGTCCACGTCAAACGATGCTATAGCTGCCAAACACCAATACATGTTCTACACCAATACATATATCACTAAACAACAAGCACAACTTCTGTGAGTACATGTTTCACTCTCGTGTTATACCGATTCCTGTGACGGAGGGATCAGCCATGTTTTTTTCATATCTATCGGTTACGCCACCGACGGCGATGGTGTAACTTCCTTCTTTGGTCAGGGTTTGCACACCCTGTCTTTTAGAATGAATACGTAACAATTAGCTCAGCTCTCTGTCATTTCAGTGCTGCTATTTTGTGAATACCCACGTCAGAGTACTTGTTCCATCTGGGTGAATGCATCGTGGCCACGAATAGGTCGAATAGGTTCAAAGTACTAGCGAAGACCAAAAAGCATTTCCCACGAGGCGTCAGGAGGACCTCGATGTTCTTGAGCGCAGTGCGGTGGTCTGCTATCCAATGAAAGGCGAGGAAGGAATACACTCTCTGAAAACGCCCTTCCTCTTTCACAAACTGCGCGACCTCCTCGTTGGCGAGTATGTCAAGTTTCCGGTACTGTATCCGAGGGTCCGCGCGGTGTTCACCGGCGAACTTCAGCATGGCCTCCGAGTTGTCCACGGCAACGAGTCTCTCGCACCAGGCCGGCAGGCGAGACACCAGATGTTTTTTCGTGAAACTGCGTGGTTAGGAGATTTTTACGGGCGCATGTCTTCTATTGCAACGTACACCATGGACACAAAATGGTGCGTCTAACTGTTGACAGGTAATATAGGATTTTAAACGAATAAACAGCGCGACAGAAAGCGAGGATGAGAAGAGGAACGATAGATTACAGCGCTGTAGTCTCTGTCGTTCTCCTTCTCGTCCTCGTCTTCTGTGGCGCTGTTGGTTCGTCCAAGATGGAAGCACACTAACTTGTCCAGTTAATCGTTCTGATGAAATACAGTATTTAGTAGCACGAGAAAGACCAGCGTTGGACGCCAAGAAGGAACGAAAGCGCCATGAAAGCACCGTGGAAGAAATTGGACGGTCAGTCAGCTTCTGTGTGGCGAAGTTTCAAGCCGTTTTTGTTCATTCCTTCCATTCGCTGTGTTACTCAGCCAATATCTGCGCCAACTCAACATTCACCACCGCATCCATTCTAGGCTTTTAGGCATGAACACGTATCTCGCCTCTGCAGTTGCCCCGAGCAGGTTTCTTTAGCGGGCAGCTCCTTCTCCAGGCTTTGTAAATTAACAGTTGCAAATATATGAATTGTCCGTTGGTCTTATTCGCCACTACTACCACAAACTCGCTGCGAAGTATGTTGCGCCAATGTACTATCTTAATGAGAGGAAGAACACGCGAGGGTGTGGTAATTAGCCCCGGAACCGATGTGGGCGATTCGCGGCGGCCGCTATTGGAAACAAAGAGGAAAGAGTGCTGTGGCTGCGCAAACTGCTGACAGTCGCGCCTAGATACTGCTGGTACAAAAAAGGCGGCGGAATGCGTGTCGCCGGCTGCTCGCGATGACAAGACGGTTTTACCAGACCCCGGACACTCATCGCTAGTTTCGGTTTTAAGGAAAATGCACGCCCGTAGCGCTTGTCGGGCATCCTAAATGTGGTTGAACGAAGTGAGGTCGGTGCGGATGTTCCAATTTATTGGTTTTCAACAGTTTTTACAAATAAATAAATTTGATTTCACTGTAAAAAAAACTCTTCCTTTGTCTTCTTTGTTTCTCATTTTGTGACTTTTAAATCAGGCGGAGCGCGGGAAGTGGTTGACTTGAGTTCGTAGCGCTTGCCGCCGCTCCTCCTTGCCGCTCGCTTAGCGATATCACAAGTTGGATCGCGCTGTTATCATGCTCGGTTGGCGTGCCAAGTACGGGAAAGATAAGACAGAAGGCTGTGGCGTGCAGAGAACGGAAGCCGCAGTGAGCTACGCCGAGCAAGTCAACCATGCATTACACGAAGATGGCTAAATCGGGCATCACATGTTTTTTGCGGATCTGCGGTGTGTTAACCCGGCTATTCCCTGCTCGGCGAAGGTTTTTCAGGTTTCCTAGTGGCAACGGGTGAACGCAAGTATTTGAGCCCTTTATTTCAGCAGGTATTGATTTTGCACGTGTACGCGAGTAAAACCAGTTCTCTGGAAGCCTGACTGGACTGACATAAGCGCAGTGACGCTAGACTAATTGGTCAAGACGACAGCCTACCTGCTGTCACAAAATATGTTTAATGAAAGGCTTGAATGCGTGTTGGCTGGCTACATAGTTTTTTTCATCTTTTACTTTTGGCGTGTGGTTCAAATGATGTCAAGTAATTATAGGCTCCTTCGTGGTCGTGAAATTCAAGTAGCAGCGGTGTGAAACTTCGTGGGTCTTTACTTCTAATACTGTCACTCAAATACATGTGATGGACTGAATGCTTCTAGAAATCGTTCCAGGGAATGTCGCTGGAGTCAGCGTTCTGACAAGTGAGATTTTCTTTGTCAAGGAACGCTGCGGCCCTGACGAAGACAAGTCAACTTGCCGAAACATTGTTTCCAGCGACGTTCTCTCTTGAACTTCTCATCGCTTCAGGCCTCTCTGTTCCTCTGAACTGTCTCGTTCGGTACGCAAGTTCTGTAAGAAGAATATGTGCGACGTCATAATAAACGTGATTGAGTCAAACACGACGTGTCCTGCTCGTGATTGTTGAGAATTTTCGCATCGGTTTGGATATTCTGGGTTCACTGTTTGCTCATTATGCCCATATTTCAGTTGTGAATTAAAGCTGCTTTTATAGACTGACACCTTCACACAACGTGAATGTCTCTGTTTTAACGCGATAGCGTTAAAGAGTTCGTTTCGCAGATATTCCGGCGTCGGTGTCGGCGTCGTTGGTTGTGAGCGAAAAATCATCATCTTGTCCGTGACCGAAAAATCGAGAAAGATGCAAATAAAATAAATAATAAAAAATTCCGGGTCCAAGTGAGGATCGAACACAGGCCGTATGGGTGGCAAGCAGGTGTTCTACCACACAGCCATGCCTCTGCTTGGAAATGCAGTGAAAATATCTTCCTCTGCTTGGAACTGCAGTGCAAATAACTTTCATGCTTCGCAAACGCAAAGGTCTTTTATATATGCGTCGCAATGTAACATGTAATATCCCAGTAATATTGCGCGGTACAAGCGTACATTGCCATCGGGCGTCAGAACATGTGACTATCTTAACGACTTAGTAGTTTAAAGCCGGCCACCCATTACAAAAGGCACACACCTTACTGCGCGTATTCTTTTAACACCACGTAGTGGGTGCATAGCGAGTCTGCACTAAGTGGTTGAAGTACGCACTCGGGACAGGATATCGCTATCGCGTTCAAATTTTAAAGGCGAAGCTTAAGGGTCCCCCCAATTTTTTTGTTTTTTTTTTAAATACGCAACGCGCAATTAAAAAATTGCACGTTGCGTTAATTGTGTCGATCGAGTTTTGTCTTACTGAGAAATCGCTCAGCTTAAGTTTCACGGCTTCAGGACACACGAACAAAATAACAAAATGGTTATCGAAGTTTTACGAATGGCCGCATCGCCCAAGTGGTCTGCGGACCTGAAAGAGGGCACGAGGACATTCCGCTTGCATGCGAAGTAGGAAAGGAGAGCTTCAGCGGCATCCCTCCTCCTCTCGGTTTCGCGCCCTTTCCATCTATTTGTGACTTCACCAATGACGTCGTGAGAGAAATGTTCTGTTTGTGATTTATTTCTAGTTGGATGCCCGGCAGCCGCCAGTGGTAAAAGCGGCGCTGCCGCTGCATATCAGCATGCGAGAACGCGTCCCATGGAGGTATAGGGAGTTTCCGCGCCCTGGTTTTTCCATGCACTCAGCGGCAGAATGCTGTAGCCCTGTTGCAAAGAACCACTGTTGACAGGATTTAGCGTTCGCTTTCGAGTGTAACACATAAACCCACGATAAAGAAAGATAGGAGCGCTAGAAATGGGACCTTGTTGCGCGTGAGCATAACGAAAGGCGATACGATACCTACTGGTACTTAATAATAATAACCAAGGTTTGACTTCCCAAACCCACGCCATCATTATGAGGGACACCGCATTGGAGGGCTCCGGAAATTTCGACGATCTGGTGTTATCTGAAGTCCACTGACGTCGGAACAAACACAGGCCTCTACCATTTCGCCTCCACCGACACGCGATCACGGAGGCCGGGATCAAACCCGCGACCTTCGGGTCAGCAGCCGAGCGCTGTAACCACTGATCCACCGTGGCGCACTATTCAGCTACTGACTCTTGTCTTTGTCGTACGTTCAGCCTGTCGGAAAACAGACGCTTTGTGGTAATGACATAAGTCCGCGGAAAGGAGCCACCATTTTCACTATGTGTCTGACGGCGCCGTACGAGCGTCGAGCCTGGTGGTCTAGTTGTTATGGTGCTGGACTGCTGACCCTGAGGTCGCTGGATTGAATACCGACCACGGCAACTGCATTTTCGATGGAGGTAAAAATGCTAGAGGTCCTTGTACTTAGATTTAGGCGCATGAGAACCGCAGGTTGAAATTTCCGGCGCCCTCCACGACAGCGTATCTCATAATCATATCTTGGTTTTGGAACGTGTGACCACAGCAACTGTTACTATTACGAGTGTCGACCGAATTGGGGTGTAAGGGAATTCGCCACACGCTCGCATGTACACTCTTATACTGCTCACGATTGTACAGCCTCTTAGCTGCGCCTGTTTTGTAACAAAAACAAATGTAAAGCTGACTAACTAGCCTAATCCACGTTCTGTCGTAATATAGGCCCACATATCACTATAGTGTCCCGCTAGTAATCAGAACTAACAGACAACCCTATCGGAAAACCCAGTGGCACTGTCCCAGTGCCATACCTGATTATGGGACCAGTGTGGCGCTGGATACTGGGACACTGGCACGCTGCACGGGGCACACTGGACGCTGGCGCGCTGCACACTGGGAGACGCGTTATGGGCCAAAATCGGGCTTTTAAATTGTTTTTTAAAATTTTGGTTATGCCCACATCGTAATTAAGGCTGAAACACGAGCACTGGGACAAAAAAAAATAAAAAAAAACGAGCGCGCAGGATTCGAACCTACTACTTTGACGTACTACTCATTCTGAGCCTGACACGCTACCCACTACGCCACAATCGAAAGTGTGGCGTGGCGGGTAGTGGGCGTTTTTTCTCCATGTTATAGCTAATTCCGGTATCCAATAGCAATGTTTTCCCGCTTAGAAACGCAGATTTTCGTCTCTTCGTGCTCGCGCCAACTTGACAGGAAATTGTTCGTTTGTTTGTTATGGGCTGCCTTGGATCAGAACGTCTACCTGGTACGTTTTGCAGCAAAACTTACGAGCGTAATCGCAGATGTGTTGCGGCAATCGCACTGTCTCGCTAAGCGGTTAGTCATACCTACGTAGCAAACATCGTGCATCTGAACTGCTCACTGAACACTGTACTTTTCGCCACCCTTTTGAACATATTTTCTGTCCCCTTGTTTACGTTCCGCGTACTAGATCTGCAGTAGTTCACTCTAGCTGAAACAAGCATTAGGCTTAGGGCCGCACTTCGTGAGCCACGGTCGCTGTGAAGATCGTGGATATATATTCCGTTACAAAAAGTCTAATAACCGCTAAAATGTAGTTTCGATCATAACTGACCCAAGCGAGGTCATATTTGCACCTTCGATTACACAAATCAGAAGCTGAAAACTCCGAGATTGGGCGTTGCAGCGGCTAACTGCTGTCGGTGACGTGCGGCTTTCTGCGGTACGAGCGGGAACGACTGACTCCTAGAGCAGGTTGATCTTGATTATCAGACTAATACTACTGCCATATTGTGTTGCGAATGATGAGTTCTTTCGATGTGGTTTATAAACTACATTGACGACACTCGAGCACACTTCAAGGAAAGCGCACACGCGCTCGACAGATGATTGCTTTAGCCTACAAGCACATCCGTCGCCTAACTGAAACTAAAGCTATATATGTGTAGCACACAGGACAGATAATTTTGAAAATATTCGGTAAATTTTACGCTCGACATCTCGCGATCCAATATAAAGTCTTATAGAAAGTCCATCAAGCGCGCCCAGTTTTTACCAATGTGCCGCCGGTGTTCCCAGTGTGCGGGCAGACACTGTACAGCGTGACCAGTGCCTCCCAGCGCGCTGTAAGACACTGGGCGACGCTGCACAGTGTGGCCCAGTGCGTTTCAGCGCACTGGGCGACACTGGCCACGCTGTACAGTACGTCCCAGTGTCTCCCAGCGCGCTGGGAGACACTGGGACACTCTGTACAGCGTTTCCAGTGTCACCCAGCGCGCTGAAACGCACTGGGAGACACTGGAAACGCTGTTTTTTTTTTCGATAGGCAAGGATGCCAAGGAAACTATACCTGGTGTTATTAGTGTTGAAAATAAAGAAGTGGGGCAGGGGCTTAGGGGAGGCAAGAGACGTAAGGAGAGGAGGAGAGAACGAAGTTAGGATTCAGAGCTAGCCCCAGGATGAGTAAAGACGTATTTGACCACGGGTCCTCGTTCTTAATATTTGGTGCCGTGAAACCCGGGAGTGGTCGGTCCAGGACGACGATGACTTCGGCCGAGCGTCTTCGGAAGGTGCGTGGGACTGTCAGGGCCAGCGTCTCACGATATATTACGCTCCTGACAGAACTACTGCAGGGTCCCGACACCGAGGCACGCGAGGTCAACAGGCAAGTCACAGTTTTGATGACCAAAGAAGCTGAGCTCCGCCAGTTGGACAAGAAGATTCTCGATGTTATTGAAGACGAGGCAGTTGACATGGAACTCAAGGATGCTGCCGAGTGCCGTGAGAAGGTTTTGCATGCAATAGCTGCTGGGCAGTGTTTCCTGCCTGAACGCAAACAGTCTCTTCACCTACGTCACACGTACTATCCGCCTTTTGATTACGTCAGAAATGCCAGAAGAAACTACGACGGAGCTGGTTTCTGTAGAATCGCCGATGCCAGTGAAAGCATCTCCGAAGACATTGGAAAAGACACGAGATGTTTTGAAGGCTCAGATTCGAGCGATGAAAGGGGACTGTCTGCGAGTCAAGGAATATATGAAACCATTTCGAATGCACTTGAAGCAAATAACACAGCATCGGTCGTGACGGCGTGCCGAAGAGCGGAACCGTCACCGCTGAATTCAATGCTTCGAGTCTTTTTAGATGTGAAGCATCTTATGGCGAAGCTTAATCCGGTGGTGGTGGTGGTGTGCCGCGTGCCCACCCTTACTGCGCATGCGCAAACCCCTTCAAAAAAAATAAAAAAACCTCCTCTCCCCCTCTCTCTCCTCTAGGCATCCCTCCACGCGGCAACCACACCCTCACTGCGCATGCGCCTCCCCTCCTCTCCCCCCTCCTACGCTCCCCCCCCCTCTCTCCTCTAGGCATCCCTCCCCGCGCTCCCACTGCGCATGCGCGTCCCCCCCTCTCTCTCCTCTAATGCGCTCCCCCCCTCTCTCCTCTAGGCATCCCTGCCCACAGCGTCCACACCCCCCACTGCGCATGCGCATCCCCCCCTCTCTCTCCTCTCCTACGCTACCCCCCCTCTCTCGCCTCGCGACGCCGACGCAGGCAGCGTCTGCTAGCGAGTTTCTTGGTTGAAAAAACCGACTGCTCGCGCTGCACAACCGTTCACTGGCCATCTCATATATATGGCAATGGATCTTGACCTCCAAGGTGGTGCCGGTGGGAGATTTCTCCTGTGCGTTGTTGAACAATAATAATTCGCAGCGTGCGCGTTAACTAAAAGCCGACTGCGGGTCTCTGTGTCCAGTCGGAGTCTTCTGTCTCTCATTGCCCATTAGCAGCGATTGGCATGTTCCAGTAGGAAACACCACTCCATCACTGCGTGCTTTGCGCCTCCCCAGTTTTCTCTCCTGCGCAACGCTGCGATAACTCCAGCGTCAACGCCGTCGCCAGTGTAAGCGTTAGCGCCTGCTGCTTCACATCTACGCATGGTTCCCTTTTTAGTAGTGATCAAGCCACGATGACGCGTGTGGAAGATTCTTCGGAGCACACCTGTCACACTGTTGATTGGACAGGAGAGGAACAGCCACTGGGACATTTCGACGGCATTTCAAGGTGGGATAAAGAACCTTGCGATGACGATCAACAGACAGTCAGTGTCGAAGGTCCAGTAGGAAGTCGCACAGGCGATGGAAACTGTGCTCTGGGTGATGAGATTGAAGAAGCTGAACAGGTTTCTGCCAGTGGCCAATTGGTGTTGCTTGCAAAAGAACCTGACTGTTCGTGCACCAGGAACGATGACTCCTTCGGTATGCTAGTCGGTGGAGCCAACAGTCCCGCTGTGCTTCCTGTGGTGCCTTCGTCGTCGGACGCACGGCTAGAATGTAAGGACTTTGTTCCACTCATCTTCAAGGAAGTGGAAGAGGTTGTTACCAAGCAAGTGGATGATCAACAAGACAAAGAAGTAAAAGCGTTGCTTCTGCCTCCGGAAGCGAAGTGCAATGCCCTGCGGACGGCACCGAAGCAGAACCGCCAGAGGGAGAAGCAACTGCGTAAGCACGTCAACAAGGATATTCCCAGGAAGCAGAGGAACAGCCACGCACAGGGACTCACTGCTGATGTGATCAGCCGATCGAAAGATGCGTCCAAATTGGCATCTCTCCCCAAATTTGGGGTGTCAAACTGCTCGTGCCACAGGAACAAGGATCACTGCAGGTCTCCAGACACCTCGTGGGGAACACAACACCAGTACGCTGCGGCAGAGAGTCTACAGGTGCACCTGAATGCGGAGCGTACCAGCACTGCCATGCTGGAATGGAAACGGCGGAGATGGAAACCCTCACACCATTACCCTGCCAGATGATGGCGCTGCCTCCCGGACCAGACTTCAGCGGAGATTCCTGCCGGAGTCGTGGCAATGGAGCAAGAAAACCAATCTCCGAGTGGCATGGCTACAGTCTGGACGAAATGCAATGGACAGAGCGTGTTTCGTGCGCCTTGAACCTGACCCCTTGCTGAAGCCATGTACATAGATTGTGCCCATGATGAAGAAACGAAATAGCTTGTGTCACGTTCGTCCCGTCCCCTCGGAGGATGTTGAAAATAAAGAAGTGGGGCAGGGGCTTAGGGGAGGCAAGAGACGTAAGGAGAGGAGGAGGAGAACGAAGTTAGGATTCGGAGCTAGCCCTTGATGAGTAAAGACGTATTTGACCACGGGTCATCGTTCTTAACAATTAGTAGTGTTTTAATGTAAATGTGAAGAAAGAAAACACGACGAAAAGATAACTTGCCCCCCAGTAGGGATCGAACCTGCGACCTTCGAATAACCCGTCCGATGCTCTACCACTGAGCTACGCTGGCGATCATCCCTCCATCCACTTTGTAGGGTATATATGTGTACTTATAAGTGGCAGCGTCAGTCAGCGCCACTTGTTGCCATTACGGCGAGTGTAGTTTTTGCCTGTTGGCGTCACGTAGTACGTGATCTTAATACCAGCTGGCAGGTGACTATGAATCCCTCGCATACAACCTGAAGGAAAGAAGTGTAGATTTCAGGGCTCGTTTTCTTTGTTAAACACAGTATTAATGAGAACTAACAGAAAAAGATGCCAAGGAACGTATAGGGGATGCTATTAGAAGTAATTTAACGTAAATGTGAAGAAAGAAAAGTGGACGAAAAGATAACTTGCCACCCGCAGGGACCGAACCTGCCACCTTCGAATAACGCTTGCCATGCTCTACCACTGAACTATGGTGGCGGTCATCTCTCGGTCCATTCAAGGGTATATATGTGCATTTAAACTTGGGAGTGTCAGTCAGCGCCGCCAGTAGCCATAACGGCGAGTGTGCAACTCTCTGCCTGTTGGCGTCACGTAGGACATGAACTTGTTACGAGCTGGAAGCTGGCCCATAATCTCTCGCATGCTACCAGAAGGCATCCAGTCTTCCAGAATGAGACCGTCGATGGTCGCAGATTCGGTCCCTGCTGGGGGGCAAGTTATCTTTTCCTCCACTTTTCATTCTTCCCATTTACATCACAATTACTACTAATAACATCCCGTATACTTTCCTTGGCATCCTTATCTGTTAGTTCTCATTATTATTGTGTCTAACATAGAAAAAAACGAGCCCTTACATTTACGCTTCTTGCCTTCATTCATAGCGAGGGTCTCATTGTGGCAGACTTGATGCCTTCAGGTTCTGGGGCCGCTTCTTTTCTTAATACTTATTAATGATATAGGTGAACAGGTATCAAGCCATATCAGATTTTATGCCGACGACTGCTGCATTTACCGTGAAATTCATTCCTTAAATGACAGTGTCCAATTACAAAGTGACGTTGACGAGATATTACTGGGGTGCAATACATTCAATATAATGCTGAATTCTTCTAAATGTAAGGTGGTCCAGTTTACTAACAAATGTCTCGTTTTTTTTATAATACATATTCTCTTGATAATTAAAATCTGTCGATTGTGTCAAATTACAAGTATTTAGGTGTTTTTTTATCAGAATGACCTCTCATGGAACGACCACATTAAATATATAGCAGCTACGGCTGGTCGAGCTACTCCTAAGTTGTAGGAAACTCTTTACTTCTCAAACGTGCGCACTATTTTAGAATACGGATGCTCCGCTTGGGGCCCAGCTACAAAGACATACCTTTCCAAATTAGAACGCATTGAAAAGCGTGCAGCATGATTTGTCTGCTCGAACTACGACTTTACGATAAGCTCCTCCGACATAAGAGTTTATCTCGGATTGTCATCTTGCAAGATAGACGGAAATATATGCGTCTAAAATTGTTTCGCAAAATTTTACTTGAGCAACAGCCTTATGGAAGGAAACATATCCTTGATCCTACCTACAGGTCAGCCCGTCTGGATCATTATTCAAATGTTAGAGAATACAGTTGTCGTGTCAACGTGTTTAAGCATTCGCTTTTTCCCAGAAAATGACATGATTGGAATGGTCTACCGGAGGATGTTGTCTTGTCGTCAACCAATTCATTTTACGGTGCCCTTGCTGAGTTCTTGTTTCAATAGGTATCGCATGACCTTTATACAGCATTGAACGCTTGTCTATCCAACTGTATTTTTTTTCTTTTCTTTTCCTTCGCCTTTACAGTAATGTGGAAATTGGCTTCAGCCTTGTTATTAAAGTTTGGAGTATTATGTTTTGTTCAGAGTGTAGAAATCTCATGTTATCTCTTATCTTAACCGTATTAATGATCTTGACGTTGTTACTCTCGATGTTGTACTATACTACCTGCAATGCATTCCTTTATTTTTGTTCTTTCCCCTACAATAAAGCCCATTAGGCGCTGTAGGTATCTGAATAAATAAATAAATAAATAAATAAATAATGCAGTATGCCAGGGATTATGGGTCAGCTGCCACCTCGTAATAAGATCACGTGTTAGCTGACGCCAACAGGCGAAAAAAACCAGTGTTCCGCACTCGCCCTTATGACTACTTGCCACGCTGACTGACACTGCCACGTTTAAATACACATATATGCCATATAAACTGGGCAAAGGGATGACCTCCACCGTAGATCTCTTGGTAGAGCATCGAACGCGTTACTTGGAGGCCGCGGGTTAGATCCCTGCCGCCGGCAAGTTATCTTTTCGTCCACTTTTCTTTCTTCACATTTACATTACAATTATTACTAATAGCATCCTCTATACTTTCCTTGGCATCCTTGTCTTCTCAATAATTTTTGTGTCTAACAAAGAAAAAACGAGCTCTTAAATTTCCGCTTCTTTCCTTCTAGTGTCCCACAGCGTACCTTCCAGACCCACAACCGACGTCGAGAAATTGGTTTTTCTCCTTGTGGCCACCCTCTTCCACCGTCGTTGCGACTTGCAGGTCGGCAAAGTTGAGGAAAGCCTGTCCGAAGGAGTCCAACAAGGTAGCCACGGTTTGCGCCGCGGGTGCAATGGCCATGTCGTACATTTCCACGCACTTCCCCACGCCGTAAGTGTCCGTAGCGTCCCCTCTTGCGCATAGGACACTGCGGCCGTCATTTGCTGATGGTGTAGTAGACATCCTGTCATAACAAAACGTAACACATGACTTGATATCACCGACGTAAATGCCTGGCCATGTTGATTTCACGTGACACGCACCGCAATGTGCAAGATGCTATTCCTGCAGCAGGTGAGAGCGTAAGAATAAAAGCTCTTTGTACAACCATCGCTGTCCCGTCCATGCGAAATTTGTCTAGATTCTCCATCCAATTCCTTTTATTCACTTTCGTGGCGTGAACCTCTCTTACGTGTTTAATAAGCCAGCAGGTCTTGCCATATATACACGTACGTTCCTGTACCTGGTGTTAGAAAACTCGAATTCCCCGGTAAGCTTTGCTAGAAATTTCACATCACTTTTTAAACGAACGTAATAGTACAGGCAGTAACGACGACATTTTAATTCCCAATCTGCGTACTATGCAGAGGGTGTTTCAGGTCACAAACGCCAACTATTAAAGAAACATAGGCGCTATGCGCGTGGAATTCGCGCAGAATCATTCTGAGCCATATACCCGCACTGGATATGCGGGTATAATCCAGATTTGTTTTTTTTTCTTTTCTCGCTAATTATGACGTAAGTGACAAGCATGTGGGTATGAGCCAGGCATATGCGGGTATGAGCCACATGTAGAAAGAAAGCGGGAAGGATTATGTGTGGGCCATACCCGCATTGGATGTACCAGAATCAGCCATGGATAGAGTACAAGAACAAAGGAGTGCTCCTAACGAGCTTCGGAAGGTGAGATGCAAACAGGGTCAAGCAAGTTCTGGCGCTGCGATCCGTTGTCTGCAATATGCCGTAGTTTAAGCGTTGGTCGCGGCTCCACCAAAGTGGTGCATTGGTAGAATGCCCGCTTCCCACTCAAAAGGTCCGGGTTCGAATCGCAGTTGTAGATGGTGGGTTTTTAGTTTTAACACGAAATTGTTTTATGCCTGGGTCTACCAAGATTTCAGTGACATATTTCCGTCACGGAAATGACGTCGAAAAAATACACCCAATCAAAACACAAAGAAACAAAGTTACGTCAACGGTATTCGAACCCGCGACATCTGGGTCCGCGACAGCAGGTGCCGGGCACGCTATACATTGCGCCACGTTCACACACTTTGTAGGCTTTAAAAACACGCCTTTAATATCTAACACTCTCTTCTCACAGTGCTCCTGGAAAAGTAAAGTAATCCAGCATGACCGTGACATCCACGATTAGTCCCTTCAAGGCGTCGTTGCTACGCGTCCGTCCCATTCAGCGCGTTTCCAAAAGGAGGTGTGCAATTTTGCCGGCACCTTAACACACCGCCAGGTGGTGACCTTACCCCAAGCTTTGGTGTCACTCATAGCATCCATCAATACCCAAAATCGCTCTGCGACGGCCGCCTGCTTTCATGCCTACTTCGCCTGGCAGTAACTCCAGTAACTCCGCGTTACCCACTTACGCTCACCCTGCGATAAATCACGGCCGGCCAACAGGGAAGTCACGAGGCGCGTTGCGTTTCCCTGTAGTCGGGCAGTGGTGCTGAATAACTCCAACATGCCGCGAGTCGCTGACTTTATCCCAAGACCCCGCGTGCAATCAGTCACGCTCTTCTGGCTGTCACACCACTTTCTCTGGTTTCGCTCTCGCTATTCACTAACACAGCTACCACAAGCATACATCTCCACAATGATTTGTTTGATCATTAATCATGAACATTAATAGTCAGTATCACGAAGCGTCAACGCGGATACATCCACGTTAAACGATGCTATAGCTCTACCAATACATATTGTACAAGATCTCTTATATCAATGTACAGTAAATATTAATCTACTTCCGCAAGGACACGTTTTACTTTCATATTATACCGATTCCTCTGACGGACGGATCAGCCATGTTTTATATTGTCACTTGTTATAGCTGTATAACGGTTTTCCTTTGGATCATATATCTACGTTCAGCTGTTACATAATGCTACAAAAAGTAAAGTAAAATTTGAAGTAAAAGAGAAAAAATTTCAGTGAGCGTAAGTATTTGCAACGCCAAGGCGCGGCATTCAACCATAACACAAAGTATGGACTACGAGATTTTCGCAAATACGAGACTCGCAACGAGACTTCACTTTTCGCGCTACTTTTCGTTGCAATACCTAGAAACTCAAGTCATTTTTAAGGGACAAAGGAAAACCAATACAGCTGTAAGATGTTACACTAAAAATAAAACCCGCCATCTTCCCAAGCGATTCGAACCCGGGCCTTTTAAGTGGGAAGGGGCAATTCTACCGATGTACCACTTTTGCAGAGCAGCGCGCAACTCTTAAACGACGACACATCGCAGACTGCCGATCGCAGCGCCACAAGCGGCTTGGCCCTTTTTGTGCTTTCCTTTTTTTACATTGGTACTGCGGCCGTTCCGAGCACTCCCCTGTTCTAGTACACTCTAGCCATGGAAGCGAAACAAAAGAAAAAAAAACATGACTGATCCCTCCGTTATAGGAATCGGTATAACACGAAAGTGAAACGTGCACTCACAGAAGTGGTGCTCATTGTTTAGTGATATATGAGAGCTTGTAGAATGTGTATTGGTGTTTGGCAGCTATAACATCGTTTGACATGGACACACCCATGTTGACGCCTAGTGGCACATCTCCATCGCGACCGAATACAGCCTATGATCATGATTTAACGGTTGTGGTAGCTGAAAATTTTAACGTATACCTGGACACAGCGTATCGTGAATCCCGCGCAAAGATAACAACAAGCACACACTAACAACTGGTACTCGATATGGGCGTCTTCAAAGTGTCGTCTATTAAGGACAGCAAGGGCACGGTGTGCGCTTCTGAGTAATAGGGTAACCTACGCCTTCGCTCATGCATACACTACCGCAGCGCGCTTCAGCAACGCGGGAGGCAGATGTTCATAGCTGGAGCCGCGAACGCGTGCGGGCGTTTCACGTCCCGCTGGGCTCTGTCTCGCTCCACCAAGGCACGACAATCACCCGTCTAGATCGTTGCCTTGCTGCAGTGCTTAGTGCAGCAGTATCATTAGTCGATGCAATCTCACCCGAAGTAGTCGGCGGTGAAACACGATTGGTGCACGCCGACAACCATGCCGACAACGAGCTGTCACACGCTAACACGAAGCGAAAGGCAAAGAACATAACTGCGTCGGCGACTCCGCGATGCTAGCGCGGCCAGGGTTTTTCACTGCTATCGAGAAGCTTTAACCATGGCCTCCAAGATTGTGCGCCGGCGCGCAATCTCGAACGCCATGCTTTAACTGCGTCGTTGACGAATCGCTCTCTATCGGTGCTAATAAGTGTCATGCCGCATTACTTCTCTTCACCGGTCACAGACGGAGGCACCGCCCCGCCTCGCCAACAGAGAGCACAGTGCGGGAGAGAATGTGTGAGAGATAGAAGGCGCGTTTGTAGCGAGCCTTGCAACAGTTTCGATAGCTCAGTCGGTAGAGCATCGGGCGCTTTTCGTCGCGGCCCAAAGAGTCACAGGTTCGACGCCCGGCGGGGGGAGATTAGTCACTTCTGTCTTCAAATGAACAGCATACTCAGACAGCAGTTATTAACTGGGCCGAAAAGGTCGTGGCGAGCTACTGGCCACCACCATTCGAACCACCGGCAAACTAAGTTCGACGACCTCACTGTGCCGTTAATAAAGTTGTTTCTCTCTCTCTCTGAATGATTCTTCTTTCGCATTTGGTAGCGTGACATAAAACACTTTCGTGTTAAAAAAGCAAAATTAAGAATGAAAGGACAAAACCTAACAAAAAGAAGAAAAAGATACAGAAATATGTTTGCCTCATAGCCGTACTCCGCGCTTGCAGCACACAAGATACCTAAAACAAACATTAGCGTCGCATTAGTTGGTTGGTGGTTGGAGTAACTCTCGTGAGACACGTGACTAACGCGCAGTCGGCTCCTCCCATTTCAGGACGGGCAGTAGAAGCCTGAACGCCATATCGTGGGCTCTCGGGAAGGCCCAAAGCTGATACCCGTTGTTGGGGTTGACGTCACTGCAAATGGCTCGTATTTCCTTCTAGGCGCTGTGATCACACGGCTTCGTGCTGTGACCACCGATACCATAAACTACACAAAAACCGCTTTTTCCCCGGGAGCGGTCGTATTCCCATACACTAGCATTTTGCAGTTTCGCCAGGTCATATGAAAAAGAGTGAGCTGTTAGCCTTAGTTCGTTATAACATTAAGACATGTTGCTATTGCATGCATTGGTTCGCCGTTTCGGGGAAACAGATTATTTTTTAACACGAAAGTGTTTTATGCCGGGATCCACCAAGATTTGAGTGACGTATTTCCGTCATGGAAATGACGTCGAAAAAATACGGATGATCAGAAGACAAAAGTTCCGTCAGTGGGAGTCGAACCTACGACCTCTTGGTCAGCGACAACGGATGCCGGGCACGCTATCCACTGCGCCACGGCCACATGCACTTTAGGCTTTAAAAAAAGCTTGTTATATCTACGACTGTCCTCTCACAGTGGTCTTGCTAAAGTGAAGTAATGCATTATGGCAGTGAAATGCACGATTAGTTCCTTCAAAGCGTCGTTTCTACGCGTCCGTTCCATTCGGCGCGTTTCGAATAGGAAAAGGGCAATTTTGTCGACGCATTAACACACTGCCAGGTGGCGACCTTACCCCTAGCATCGGCCTCGCTCATAGCATCCGTCCATACCAAAAATAGCTCTGGGACGCGCGAGTGCTTCGCGTGGCCGTAACTCCGCGTTCCGAACTTAGGCTCGCCCGCGAAAAAATCGCAGCCGGCCAACGGGGAATACACGACGCGCGCAGCGTTTCCCTCTGGTCGGGCAGCGTCGTTGAATAACTCTGCCGCGAGTAGGCGACCTTAGCCCAAGTTTGGCGTCCAATCAGTGACGCTCTTCTGGCTACCAACACCGCTTCCTCTGATTCCGCTCTCACGGTACAGCTACCACAAGTATCTATGACTACAAGGGTTTGTTTGATCATTGATCATGGACGTTAGTCGTCCGGATGCAGATGCACCACCAAGCGTCAACCTGGATGCATCCACGTTAAACGATGCTATAACTGTCAAACACCAACAGACATTACGCAAGCTCTCTTATATCAATGTACAGTAAACATTCAGCTACTTCTGTAAGGAGAGGTTTCACTTTCGTGTTATACCGATTCCTATGACGGAGGGATCAACCATGTTTTTTTTTTTTTCAAAAGTCGAGGGACGAATTTCTATTCCCACCATTTCTGGAATCAACCCGTTGACGCGCCGCCGCCGGCGATGTTGGAACCGCGCACAGGTCTAGCGCATAGCCGCTCTCTCATCTTCTTTTATCCCTCCTCCTCATTCTTACCTCAGACCTCACCCTGACCTCATTTTCCCACCTTCTTCCAACCTTCAGCATATATAGCCATTTATACTATATATGGCTATCCTATGCTGGGAGCTGCTTGGCACATACCCGCTTTTTTTTTTTTTTGGCGCATAACCGCCAAGTTTTGTGCCAACGACTACAGATGAAGCTCCACCAGAACTGGACGACGTAGTCGAGCCATCCGTATAGATTTCCACGTGGTAACTCACAAGGGCTAACTCACAAGGGGTAACTCTGCGTTTTAAGACTTCCCATGCGACGACGTCTACGGCGGCAGAACTCGCGGCTCTGCGTAGTACACTGGAACTCATCGATTCTGAAGAAAAACCAAGTAAATGGGCTGTGTTTTCTGACTCAAAACCGGCGTTACAGTGCCCGCGGTCAGTTCTCCGACGCGGATGTCACGAACAGTTGACATATGAAACCGTGAAACTTCACCACCACTTAATACAAAAAGGCCCCGACATTGACTTTCAGTGGATACCTGGACATTGTGGTATCAGCGGAAACGATTCCGCAGATAATGCTGCTCGCCAATCACATCAGGAAGCAAACATCGTTCCATTTCCGCTTTCAAGAAGTGACGCTGTGAGGCAGATTCGTCAACTGGCCCGCAGTCTCACACTGGCTGAGTGGAACGCGCCAAACATACAACAGACCAGACTGCATCAACAAAACCCTTCACTGCAACTACAGCCTCCATCCGGCCTTCATCGTCGCGAAGCTTCGCTTCTCTATCGCCTTTGGTTGGGAGTTGCTTTCACGAAAGCATATACAACGTTAATCGGAGTGACTGACAGTGCGGCATGCGATGTTTGCGGCATTGACGAAAATATCCAACACCTGCTGTGCCACTGTCCTCGTTTTGCCTCAGAGAGACGAGTACTTGCCAACGCATTGCGGAGACTGGATGATCGGCCACTTTCTGTGCAGGTGCTATTGCAGCACCGTCCACATCTCTCGACAACTCACAAGGCAGTAAAAGCCCTCTTGTGCTTTTTGAGGACGACGGGCTTGTGTGAACGCCTATAACTTGCGGTGCAGTTCCACACGCTGCACTGAATTTCACTGCCTCTCTCTTTTCATTCTCTTCCCTCCTCTCTCTCATCTTTCTATTCCCCTTCCCTAATCCCCCCAGTGTAGGGTAGCCAACCGGAAGTCTTTCTGGTTAACCTCCCTGCCTTCTCCCTTTCAGTTTGCTTCCTTCCTATTACAGACGAAGCTGAAGCTTCAACAACTCCGCTGCTGAAAAGAAAAGAAAAAAAACAGGCAGATCCCACGCACTGTGGGAATCGATGTGATGCGAAGCAGCCAGCAAGTAGCAAATCCAGATGCACATAATATGCATGTCATTATTTACATGTTAGGACCTGTCATTTGTGTTCGTCACACAGTCACGTCGCGCAATACAAATTTTGGTGTATATCAAGCTAGCGAACTGGACGCAAGCGCACCAAAAGCGTGGCATGTAAATGGCATTGTAGATGACATGCATGCCAAGATTTGCATGTTACCACCTGCCACTTATATTCGATATATCGTCACATCCCGCCATACCAATTTTGGTGCATATCAAGCTAGCGAACTGGACGCAAGCGCACCATGAGCATGGCATGTAAATGGCATTGTAGATGACATGCATGCCAAGATTTTCATGTGATCACCTGCCACTTATGTTCGCTTAATTTTTTGCCTCGAATCGCAGCGAGACGCGAGACCAATCTGCCTCCGTTTCGCATGCGTTCGTATTCTGGCGCCTGCGCATCGTGCACACGCCGTCCGCGTTCCAGCGTTTAAATTGACGGACACACTGTTAATTCCAAAGTGTGTTCCTCGAACGCCTGTTCCCACTGAGAAGGATTCGGTAAGAATGGAACGTGATGCGCGCGTCTCCTTCCTTGCACGATTAGAGACGCTGGGAAAAGCGACGCTACGCAAGCAAAGCGCGAGCGCTGTAGAGTCCAACGCTACCGGCGTCCGTTTGCGCGCCCCGGCGCCCACCTCGCACTGTGCCAGGGCATGGCTGGAGGGACGGACGGACTGATAGGCGACCGGACGGACGGGCGGACGTGAGCATGAGACATTCAAGGCTTTCACCTTAAAATATCGTGTATATCCAGCTGCTGGCGAAACGGCCACAAGAGTGTCATGAGCGTGGCATGCAACTCATGTTGCACATGACATGTCATGATTTGCATATTATCACTTGTCATTTATCCTCGTCATACAATCACGTTGCTGAATACCAAATTTAGTGTATATCAAGCTAGCGAAACGGCCACAGGAGTACCATGAGTGTGGCATGCGTCATGTTGCACATGACATGTCATGGTTTCCATATTATCACTTGTCATTTATACCCGTCATACAGTCACGTCCCTCAATACGAAGTTTGTTGTATATCAAGCTAGCGAAGCGGCCACGAGAGTGTCATGAGCGCGGCATGCAAGTCATGTTGCACATGACATGTCATGATTTGCATATTACCACTTCGCATTTATGTTCGTCATACAGTCACGTCGCGCAATACCAAATTTGGTGTACATCAAGCTAGCGAAACGGCCGTCAGCGCGCCATGAGCGCGGCATGTAAATCATGTTGTACGTGACATGCAGGTCATGATTTTCATATTACCACCTGTCACTTATGTTGGTCATGCCGAAATGTCTCATCGTACGAATTTTTAGATATATCAATTAGTAAAACGGCCTCAGGAGCACTATGGCCATAGCGTGTAAATCATAGTTTTCATGACAAGTTAGTCGTGATTTTCATGATATGACCAGTCACTCCTGTTTGTCATACAGTCATGTTATTCCATACCAATTTTGGTATAAATCTCATTAACGATACGGCCAGGAGAGCACAAAGTCGTAGGCGGTTAGATAGATAGATAGATAGATAGATAGATAGATAGATAGATAGATAGATAGATAGATAGATACATAGATAGATAGATAGATAGATAGATAGATAGATAGATAGATAGATAGATAGATAGATAGATAGATAGATAGATAGATAGATAGATAGATAGATAGATAGATACGCTCAAAGTCGCCGAAGTTCGCTAAGAAATGCTTCGCATTTAAAACAAAGAAAGAAAGAGATAGAAGTGAATCGCAGCTGCCCTTTTGTCATCTTTTGTTTGGGTTGGAGGAGGGGGTGCGAAGCATATACACGTACACGCTAATAGAACCGGTTGCACCCTTAAAGGAAATTCCACTTGTCAAAACGCTTGCTCCAGCGACACCCTGCGCTCAAGAATTTTTCATTCCTTCAAGCTTCCGTCTTCCCCTGAACTTCTGCCTTTTTTTTTAATATAAGGCATTAATGCGGTTCAGATATATTCCTATGTTGCAAGCGTCAGTATTTAGCCAAGTGCTTGAGACACTTGTCTTGCAAGTGTGCGGCTCGACACTGCTGACAAAACTTTTCGTGGCGGGGCTGTTGATGCCGGGCATTGTCCGGGACGAGTGCTCAGAAACGATGATCATAATGAATCAGAACGCGCTGTCTTCGTCCTCTTCTGCTCCAGAACACGTGCGCCCATTTGTACGGCGTGGCTAACAATAAGTCTGATGGGCGAGAGAACGAGTAGAGAGAGACAGAAAGAAAGAGAAACAAACATTCTCGGCGAAAAGAATTGGTTGGCGAGGGAGTATTCGAACAGGCGTACCGATCCAGAGGCGAACGCATTAACCACTCGGCTAACCAGGCACGTTCGCGGAGTATGAACTAACCTTGTAGAGTGTAGTATTGCAACAGGGTGGAAAAGGGACGTGAGAATGAAGAGGAGAGTTGCGAGGGTGAGAAGGAGGGAAATAAGAAGGGGAGAGAGTAAAGCTAGCATATAAAGAATTAGAAAGAGAGAAATCCAGAAAGAGATAGATAGATAGATAGATAGATAGATAGATAGATAGATAGATAGATAGATAGATAGATAGATAGATAGATAGATAGATAGATAGATAGATAGATAGATAGATAGATGCGCTCAACGTGCGTTTGGTTCGCTAAGAAATGCTTCGAATTTGAAACAGAAAAGCATAGAGAAGAGAGGAAAAGAAAGACAGCATATTGTCACGTGGGTGTGACGTCGACGAAGGCAGCAGGCGACGTGTCCGAGATGAAACTGTTTATTAGGCCGAACTTGTGGCCGGTAAAGGGAGAGTACGATTACAGCAATACACGCTGGCACTGATAGCGGCGAACAGAGCGTCGGCCGTCGATTAACTGATCATCGTTGGAGCGCGCCGGCTTTTATACATCACGCGTCGAACATTCTAGGCTTATCACTGGTCGTCGCACAAGCTCTGGAATAATCTTGAGTGTTCGCGTGCTGTGCGCAATGTTAAGAAAATGATCTACTACAAACGTGAAGCTTCTCGAACACTGAGGCGCGATCTGCGCCAAGCGTTGCTCACAGTCTTTGCGGGGTTAAACAAAGCACTTCAAACTAACACGCGTGGCAATGCCCCCCCTCTGAAAAAGCATCGTCCCGATGCTTAAAACAGAACACGGGTGGGGGTCGCAATGCATGCAACAATAAATAACAGCAATAAAGAAAGTACAATAAACAATAAGCACAAGCAAAAAATTACAATAATGAAGCAAAAGTACAGTCCTCAGATTCATTAACGCGCGTAATATGGCTTGAGGCGCACGTCATGGACGACTTCAGGTCGCGCACGGCGACGCTGAGAGTTCGTAATGCCGTCAGTGACAACCTCGTAGTCGAGTGCGCCGAGGCGTCGAAGTACCCTGTACGGTCCGAAGTATCGTCGAAGAAGCTTCTCACTGAGTCCCCGTCGGCGTATTGGCGTTCCAACCCATACACGGTCACCGGGTTGGTATTCCGTGTGGCGTCGTCGAAGGTTGTAGCGGCGACTGTCAGTCCTCTGCTGGTTTTTGATCCGTGGGCGGGCGAGCTGTCGTGCTTCTTCGGCGCGCTGTAGGTAGGTGGTCACGTCGATGTTTTCCTCGTCGGTCACGTTTGGTAACATGGCGTCGAGCGTCGTTGCCGGGCTCCGTCCGTAGACCAACTTGTAGGGCATCAACTGCGTCGTTTCTTGTACGGCCGTGTTGTACGCGAAGGTCACGTACGGAAGGATGGCGTCCCACGTCTTGTGTTCGACGTCGACGTACATGGCCAGCATGTCGGCAATGGTCTTATTTAGACGCTCGGTGAGACCGTTGGTCTGTGGGTGGTACACGGTGGTCCGGCGGTGGCTTGTGTGCCTGTATCCCAAGATCGCCTGAGTTAGGTCCGCGGTAAAGGCCGTACCTCTGTCAGTAATGAGGACCTCTGGGGCGCCATGACGCAGGACGATGTTCTCGACGAAGATCTTTGCTACCTCGGCGGCGCTGCCTTTGAGCAGGGCCCTCGTCTCGGCGTAGCGGGTGAGGTGTTCAGTAGCTACGACAATCCATTTGTTTCCGGAATTCGACGTCGGGAAGGGCCCCGGTAAGTCCATGCCGATTTGTTGGAACGGCCGGCGAGGTGGCTCGATGGGCTGCAGAAGTCCAGCTGGCCTAGTCAGAGGTGTCTTCCGTCGCTGACAATCTCGGCAAGTCTTTACGTAGTGGCTAACGTCGGCGGTGAGGCGAGGCCAGTAATATCTTTCTTGTACCCTCGCTAGCGTACGGGAAAGTCCAAGGTGTCCAGCAGTCGGGTCGTCATGGAGAGCGTCCAGAACTTCTGGACGTAACGCGGAAGGTACTACGAGGAGGTAGTTGGCCCGAAGTGGCGAGAAGTTTTTCTTTAGGAGAACGCCGTTCCGCAAGAAAAACGACTCCAGTCCTCGTTTGAACACCTTTGAAACAACGGTGGCCTTGCCCTCGAGGTATTCCACAAGGCCCTTGAGTTCCGGATCGGCTCTCTGTCGTTCGGCGAAGTCATCAGCGCTTAAGGCTCCCAAGAAGTAGTAGTCGTCCTGGTCTTCCTGGGGTGGCGGCTCGACGGGGGCGCGAGACAGGCAGTCGGCGTCAGAGTGCTTTCGTCCGGACTTGTAAACGACGGTAACGTCGAATTCTTTAAGTCTTAGACTCCATCTTGCGAGACGA
This sequence comes from Rhipicephalus appendiculatus, assembly GCA_030522465.1. Lineage (NCBI taxonomy): Eukaryota > Metazoa > Arthropoda > Arachnida > Ixodida > Ixodidae > Rhipicephalus > Rhipicephalus appendiculatus. Next base: position 4,181 of record JALIZH010014166.1, on the reverse strand, counting down.
CCTGAAGGGTCCTTCAAGTTAGCTAGCCAACACAAGGCGTGGTGGTCGCTCATAACTTTGAAGGGCCTCCCGTAGAGATAGGGGCGGAACTTTGACGTAGCCCAGATGATGGCGAGGCACTCCTTTTCTGTTGTGCAATAGTTGGCCTCTGCCTTGGATAGCGACCGGCTAGCATAACGGATGACCCTTTCCAGTCCGTCCGTCCTCTGCACAAGGACGGCGCCGAGTCCTACGCTGCTTGCGTCGGTGTGCACTTCTGTTTCGGCGTGTTCGTCGAAATGCGCAAGTAACGGATGCGTTTGCAAGCGTCGTTTTAGTTCTTGAAATGCTTCCTCTTGTGGCGTTTCCCACTTGAACTCGACGTCGGTTCTGGTCAAGTTAGTGAGTGGCTCGGCGATGCGGGCAAAATTTTTGACGAACCGCCTGTAATAGGCGCACAGGCCAAGAAATCGACGGACGGCCTTCTTGTCGGCGGGTGGCGGGAATGTAGCGATGGCGGCTGTCTTCTGAGGGTCGGGGCGTACTCCGGACTTGCTGATGACGTGACCCAAGAACAAGAGCTCCTCGTATGCGAAGCGGCACTTTTCAGGCTACAAGGTGAGGCCGGAGGTCTTGATTGCTTCAAGTACTGCGGCAAGTCGCCGGAGGTGTTCGTCGAAGTTTGAAGCAAACACAATGACGTCGTCTAGGTACACCAGGCAAGTCTGCCACTTCAATCCTGCCAGTACTGTATCCATAACCCGTTGGAAAGTCGCAGGCGCCGAGCAAAGACCGAAGGGCATGACCTTGAACTCGAAGAGGCCGTCTGGTGTTATAAACGCGGTCTTCTCTCGGTCTCTCTCGTCGACTTCAATTTGCCAATAGCCGGTCTTGAGGTCCATCGACGAAAAGTACCTCGCGTTGTGGAGTCGATCCAGGGTGTCGTCAATCCGTGGGAGAGGGTACACGTCCTTCTTCGTTATTTTGTTCAGGCGGCGATAATCGACGCAGAAGCGTAGGGTTCCGTCCTTTTTCTTCACTAACACCACGGGTGACGCCCACGGGCTCTTTGAAGGCTGGATGATGTCGTCGCGTAGCATTTCGTCGACTTGGTTCTTTATGGCCTCGCGTTCCCGCGTTGAAACTCTGTACGGGCTCTGACGTAGTGGCCTGGCACTTTCGTCTGTTATGATGCGGTGTTGTGTGACTGGGGTCTGTCGAACTCTTGATGACGACGAAAAGCAGTCCTTGTATTGCAGGAGCAGGGTTTTCAGCTGTTCTTGTTTATGCGTCGGAAGGCTCGGATTGACGTCGAAAGTTAGTTGGTGAGCTTGGTTCGTCGTAGCATGTTCGGGAAACGCGGCGAGAGCGAGGGCGTCGCTGGCTTCCACAATTTCTTCGATGTAGGCGACCGTCGTGCCTTTGCTCACATGCTTGTATTCGTTGCTGAAGTTCGTGAGCATCACTGTTGCTTTCCCTTCACGCAACTCGGCGATGCCTCTTGCGACGCAAATCTGACGGTTTACAAGCAGGTGCTGATCGCCCTCGATGACGCCTTTGAAGTCTGTGGGTTTTTCGGTGCCGACGGAAATGATGACGCTGGAGAGAGGCGGAACGGTGACGTGCTCTTCCATCACGTTCAGTGCAGGGTTCCCTGGCGTCGCGTGGGGCGGGAGCGCTTTTTCTGAGGTTAGTGTTATCGAACTCAGACCTCAGGTCGATGACGGCTCCGTGGTCACTTAGGAAGTCCATTCCAAGTATCGCATCCCTGGAGCAGTGTTGTAGGATTACAAAGCTCGCAGGATACGTCCGGTTATTAATGGTGACTCTCGCCGTGCAGACTCCAATCGGCGTTATCAGGTGGCCTCCAGCTGTCCGGATTTCGGGTCCACTCCAAGCGGTCTTTACTTTCTTCAGCTTGGCGGCGAATGGCCCACTGACGACGGAATAGTCGGCCCCAGTGTCGACGAGAGCGGTGACGTTGTGGCCGTCGATGAGAACGTCGAGGTCGCTAGTCCGTCTCCTTGCGTTGCGGTTAGGTCGCGGCGTCGGATCACGGCTGCGTCGTTTTGTTGCGGTGCTTCCATGCTGCGTCGTCACGTCTTGTTCGGTCCGCGAAGTTTCGTCGGCAGGGCTTCGTCTGCTTCGCGTCGTGTTCTGCAGGTCTCGTCGCGTTGTCGTCGTCGGCGGCCGCGGAGGATCTTCGGCATTTCGTCGTACAGCAACCGCACCTCCATCGGTTGCTGCCCTTAGTTTCCCGGATACGGGCTAGGCGACCGGCCCCGGTTTGGGCCAGTGTACTGCCGGCGGTGCGGTGACATGTAGCGGCAGGGCGACGGCGAGCGGGAAGGTCGTCGTTCTCGCCACTGTGCTCCGGTGAGGTAGTCGTCGATGTCGCGAGGCCGTTCGCCTGGCTGCGGACGCGGCGCGTTGACGGCGAATCCGCGTAGCCCCATCTGTCTGTACTGGCATCGGCGGTACGTGTGGCCGGCTTCTCCGCAATGGTAGCAGAGTGGACGGTGGTCGGGGGCTCACCAGATGTCGGTCTTCCTCGGCGTGTACCGCTGGCCGGCAGGCGGGCGAGATGGCGGTGGTGGTGGCGGCGGCGGCGTCTGGCGACGGTAGTGCTGCTGTGCGGCGTCCTGACGGGGGGCGTGGAGAGGGTGCGTAGCGTCGGGCTGCAGCAGCGTAACTCAAGGCCTGCGGCTGGGGCTGTGGTTGTTCGGGAATTCCCAACGCTTGTTGGACTTCGTCACGAACAATGTCAGCGATTGAGTCCACTTGAGGCTGCGGCGAGGGTAAGAGCTTGCGCAGTTCCTCCCGAACGATCGCTCGGATCGTTTCGCGTAGGTCGTCGGAGCAGAGCGATTGAACGTCAGCGTACGCTGGCGTCGAGCGGCGATTGAATTGTCGGGTGCGCATCTCCAGCGTCTTTTCAATTGTCGTCGCTTCGGAGATGAATTCCTGGACAGTGCTCGGTGGGTTCCGCATCAGACCCGCGAACAGCTCCTGCTTTACTCCTCGCATGAGGAAGCGAACTTTCTTGTCTTCCGGCATTTCGGGGTCGGCGTGGCGGAAGAGTCTGGTCATCTCTTCTGTGAAGAGCACCACGTTTTCATTTGGGAGCTGTGAGCGGGTTTCAAGAAGCGCTTCGGCCCTCTCCTTGCGGATGACGCTCGTGAAAGTAGCAAGGAACCTGGTGCGAAATATGTCCCACGTTGTCAGGGTTCGCTCTTGGTTCTCGTAACCAGGTACGAGCGGCGTCTTGCAAGGCGAAGTACACATGTCTAAGCTTGTCTTCGCTGGTCCAGGTATTGAAAGCGGCGACTCGGTCGTATGCCTCGAGCCAGCTTTCCGGGTCTTCAAGTGCTGAACCACGGAAGGTCGGTGGTTCCTTGGGTTGTCGCAGCAGGATGGGCGCGGACGGCACAGGGGCTGTCATCGTCGCTGCGGTCGAGGTCAGGGTCTTGGTCTGCCGGGTCTTTTCAGGTAGAAGCCCGTACTCTGGCGGTAGACCTAGTTGCCTGCGGCTTGTTCGCTGTTCGGGGTTGTCGTCGACGTCTTCTTGACGACTGGCGCTGGTTTCACGGCTTGACGGGGGCGTCCGGTACATGAAAGAAGCAGCACCTCCACCAGATGTCACGTGGGTGTGACGTCGACGAAGGCAGCAGGCGACGTGTCCGAGATGAAACTGTTTATTAGGCCGAACTTGTGGCCGGTAAAGGGAGAGTAAGATTACAGCAATACACGCTGGCACTGATAGCGGCGAACACAGCGTCGGCCGTCGATTAACTGATCATCGTTGGAGCGCGCCGGCTTTTATACATCACGCGTCGAACATTCTAGGCTTATCACTGGTCGTCGCACAAGCTCTGGAATAATCTTGAGTGTTCGCGTGCTGTGCGCAATGTTAAGAAAACGATCTACTACAAACGTGAAGCTTCTCGAACACTGAGGCGCGATCTGCGCCAAGCGTTGCTCACAGTCTTTGCGGGGTTAAACAAAGCACTTCAAACTAACACGCGTGGCAATATTGAAAAATGGAGGGAAACAAAGAAAGCCGCCCAATTCCTCTCTTCCTAGAGAGTGAGAAACAAACCACTAATGGCAAAGCTGCCTACATTTTTTCCGACCTTAATACATTAGTTCCTCCTGCAGCTCCTGACAAGGCCCGAGGGGTTAGAGTTTGATGATTTAACGTG
>JALIZH010014165.1:0-53030 GCA_030522465.1 Rhipicephalus appendiculatus | reverse complement strand
TCCTGCCAGCTTCATGGCCTTGCCATGCGTGATATGCACCCTCGATGAAATACGACAAGTCTTATCGCTCACAGATTGCTTCGGAATTTATAATTATTATTATTATTATTATTATTATTATTATTATTATTATTATTATTATTATTGCGGTGGATGTCGTGCTTTTACGCAAATACGCACATCGTATGCAGGGTTGCGTAAGCCCATAGGTACCTCGAAAGCTACGTTGTAGGGGCCCCCTTTTCTTAAATTTGTCTAATGGGAGCTGTGGCGGATAAATTCTGAAACGCGGTAAGAAGCCGGACAGGTAATACAGGTGTGCTCGTGCGAGTACATCTTAACATCGCGCGAGTACATCGTGTTCGGCAGTGTACTCATGCGAGCGCACTGCCGAGCAACCAATACGTTTGTGTTAGATTGAGTTGCTTGTAACCGTCGCGTACAGCAATATGTGACAACGAACACCATACCTTTGCGCAATTAGGCCGAGTATGTAGGCGACGCAAAATGTCATTTTAGAAGTGTTGCACTTCTAGAATGTCGCTTATGTGCTTTATCTGATTAGTTTTAGATCAGGTTTAGGTGAATTGTCGTGTGTAACACTTTCCTCTCCCCGCTGGTTCAGAAGTGAACTTTTTCTCACTTTCATTTCCAATGCATGGAAATACCGGTAGATGCGCGTTGAACATTGATGCACAAAGTCCTAGAGCTCAAAGTTGTATCACGACAAATCCGAAGATTTTCTCGAATGCGTACTTCGATGCATCATAAATACAACTGATCACCAAGCATGCATAATCAGCAAGATACGGGCCAATCGCTCTTCATCATGTTTTATTATCACATCTATTGCACCAAGCATGCACCCAGCACGTATGCCACCATCCACCCACTGTTCCCACCGTGTCTCCCACCAAACAAGAAGTGTCCCTGCATCCACCCAGCTCACCCACCACATATCCCGGCACCCACCATCCGTGTGTGTCCACCACCCAACCATTATACCCACCGAGGGTCCACCAACCCACCTACTATCCCAGCATCCACCCGGCGTACCCACCAAGTGTCCCACGATACCCACCATTATTCCCAGCATGTACACCACATTTTCCGTCATACCCACCAGGATTTCCAGCATTCCCAGCATAATTTTTTTGGTGGGCAATGCTGGGATTTTCAATAGGGTAGCCTATCAGAAGTTCAGCTCTTGTGGGTCCTCGGGCATGCTGGAATTTTCCTAAATGAAGCAACTAACTCGCCCGCTACAGGCGTCTTTAAATGGCCCGGTTCTACATATAGTTCCACATTTTACTTTCATTACAGGAGAAAGATTCAAGCGCCTCTTAACAGTCAAACAGCTCTCATACAATCTGATGAGTTCCAGCACTGCAGTTTTCATGGAACACCACAAAATGCCTTTTCACGTCAATGCGAGGTCACTCTTCCTAGCTTTTGCTGTAGAGTTCCCCGGCTAAACTATTAGCTTCACAAACCTGGCTTCTCATTAACTAACCTCTGAGCAATTTGCAATGAACCAGAAACAATAGATCACTTTCTTCTTTCATGCCGCCGTTTCGCCTCACTCCACCGAATATATCCGGAACTCGTGACTGGTAAACAGGGGTTACCACTTACTACCTCCAACTTCTTATCGTTTGGAGCCGGCCAGTGTGGTGCAAGCCACAGTGCTGTTCTTACTGAGCTACATAAGTTCACACAAGCAACCGGAAGGTTACGCTACTAGTGTCGCCAACCGATGGAAAAAAAATTCTCTTCTTTTTTTCCTATTTTTATCTATGGATTCTTTTAATCCTTTTACATTTGCTCGCTTTTCATTTACATTGCATTTTATCCTCTTCTTTTTTTCTTTTACGTTGCACAGCCTTTTTTTTCCCTTTATGATAGACAGTGTGGCCAATCCCGCTTGTGGGTATGAGCCAGCTTTTCGCAGGCGACAACAGCAGCATTTAGGCGGCCGCGACATCGTGCATTCAAAGAATGTCAGATACCGCAGGTAACGACGAAGCATGCACCGATCTGTGGGAGAGCCAACTGGATATGGACAGGGCGTGCGGCGCAGTGAGCTCCGAGGAGACGTGCTGGCTGTGTGACGACCTCACGGCGTGGAACCGTGTGACGAGCGCGCTAGGCTTGGAGCTGGAAGAGTCGAGGCCAGGAATGCTGCTTCTGCGGTGCTCGTTCAGAATGGAGGGTAGCAGCGAGCAGGTCACCGGCGTTCGCCCTGTCACCGCCGTTCGGCCGAGCATCGTTTCGCGCCTCATGGCTCTTGCGACACCACCCGTGCATCCAGTATGTGACCGTGAGTTACCCCACTAGCGTCAACCCTCCCGTAGAAGAAACGCCATTCCAAATACACCTGCGCCCACAATCGTCGACCACGATTTCTCGCAGACTCCGCGGCCTGCACATCAAGGAAACCTCCAGTGCTCGTCTAGATATGAGAGGGTTCGACACGGTCATCGGCCTCGAGGTGCTCTACATCGACGTTAGTGAGATAAACGAGCATTTCGCTGGTAGTATCAACGAACTTATAGAGCACAACCTCACCACGTTGAAAAAGGTTGACATCCGCGAGTTTCGAGGGACGCGACACGGACTTATAATGCTTGAAAACCTCGTCGCTTGTGAGTGTCTGTCGCTCTGGTCAGCCGTGCGTGAAGGTAGAATTCCAGACATGGAGGCAATGGTGAGCCTAATGCGCGTGTCGACAACGTTGAAGGAAGTCACTGCTCACCCGATCCTTCAAAAACACCTTGTCCTCATAGCTAAGGCCCTTGAGACGAACCACACTTTGACAAAGCTGTCGCTGAACGTAGGGCAGTGCTCATCAATAGTGGAATTGTTCAGATCTCTCGAACTCAACAAATGCCTGAAGGAACTTCATCTGGTGGGTTACGTACATTATGACGTAAGCCACACACAAGCCGTAGCGTCCACGTTAGCAAACAACAGCACGCTCAGATTACTATATATGGATGTATATGACGGCGAGGTAGGTGGTATGCAACAGTGGTCGAGAGCCTTGTCAAAAAATTGCGGATTGCGCTTATTCAGCATTTATTGTCCGTACATCCCCATGGACGAAGTGTCAGCTCTATGCGAATGCCTCCGAGTGAACAAGAGTCTGAAGCTGCACTTTCTTCTAATCGACGATGGCTCTGAAGAAGAAAGGTGCGTCGATATGTTCTAAGCTACTGTATTGACGGCAAGTCACTTGATGTGTCAGCATCTTTTTGTTGAAATGAACGTACCCGCGGCAGCAAAAGTTCTCGTGATGAGGGCGCCACTAAGAAGAGGAATTTCCCTTCTGTTAGAGCATGATGCTTTAAATCAAGCAGGTAAATATTAAGGAGCAGTTACTACTCAAAGCGAACGTTTGATCGGTGGCTATGATTCCAGATAAAGCTGTTATATATGTGGCTAAAATTTCTGTGTACCATTAGCATGTCCAACAATTCTGAATCGTCAACTTCACCGTTTTGAGAACGAGACCCTGAAATTATGTATACCATGAACTTGAGAGGGAGAAAAATTCTCTTAGCAGTGTAACGGTCACGTTCTCTCACTAAAAGGGGCCCCTCAGTCGAGGGTGGCACTGTCGTGCATAACTCTAAATCCTGCTGAATCAGCTGTTGCTGTTGCTGACAGTCTGTGCTGAGCAGTGCAGATTTCCAAAACAAATGACTGGGGTTAGGAAGGGATGGAACTCCCCGTGCATTTGAGTATTCCCACATGGAATCGCAGAGTGTACTTGACAGCTGTACATGTGACTTAGTGCTTGCAACATAGTGCGTAGATGATGAAAGTCTTCCAGCGCACTGTGTTTTCTTTGTCATTGCAGAACGTATCTGGCACAACAGCTGCTTGCAGACAATTGTTACGACCGCGTGCAGCTTGGACCCTGGACCGAGCCCTACCTGAAAATCCTGTCGTCTGTGCTGGCATCTTCGCGGAGTAACGCGGAGCAGATCATCCTCTCAGACATTGGTGAACTTTCACTGGTCAGCGTCAGTGCTCTCTGCAATGACCTGGCCTGCAACCAAGCGTATCAACCACTTCATTGTTACCGTCAAGCAGGAGCCCGACGCCAGGGTCACGCTTCTGTGTGAAACAATTAAGAAGAATCGATACATAAAGATCATCATCATCTCCATCGAGAACGTCGATTCTGCAAAGGAGATCTTGCATGCGCTGATTGTCAACACAGCGGTGACCTTCCTTCGTATAACCTTTCGGGTGGCCACTAATGAGGAAACCACGGAAGTGTTTTCGGACATGTTGTCACGCAACAGCGCCATTACAGGTTTGTCGTTGTGGTTGGAAGGCCAGGACGCTCAGCGATTTATGGATTCAATCTCGAAAGCAATGTCGCGTAATAGGCTGATCGTCAGTTTCGATAGCCACGTGAATCACCGGAACTACGTCCCGTCCAGCATTCTTGAGTCGGTGCGAAGAAACAAGGGAGCCCTTCACCGCGCCGTAGAGTTCGTCCTGCAACGCCGAGATGACAGGCGTGGCGCGGAGTGCTTCGAGCGCTTCGTTGGAAGGCCTTGCATGATGACCCACCTGGCAGAAGTTGGCGGAATTACGGATGCAGAAGCACGGCTTAAGGTAGTCGCTGCCGAGGATCGTATCCGAGAAAAGTACTTCGTGCTCACGGGCATCGTTCGGCATTCCATAGTTTGCTGGCCGGCGGACGTCACGCAAATTGATGCGCTCAGCCCAGACTGCTGGCGAGCCATTGCCCGATTTCTTTGGCTAAACGACGTTTCATCTGAATAAACTAGCACCGTGGCTCTCGTTCTTGCATACTTTAGGAAGAAAACATACGATGAGTGCATCGGTGTGCATACTGGTCAAAAAGAACACAAGCGGAAACAAAATTGTGCGGCTTGTCTGTCCTATAGATAATGCATCGGATTCTGGTTCATTCCATTCTCGTGATGTTGGCTAAAATATCTCTATTACCTGATCCAATCGACCGTCTCCCGATCTGGCACTGTTACCCCCACCATTTTCCGTTGCATTACACGCTTCGTGGTCCCTACTTTTTTTCTCTAGTTCCTCTGCTGCTTCCTATAAGTTAAAGCTGGAAGATCGGAGTGATTGTATCATTTTAAATGAATGCGAAGCATTTCTTTGCGTACTGTAAGCACTTTTGAATTTCTATCTATCTATCTATCTATCTATCTATCTATCTATCTATCTATCTATCTATCTATCTATCTATCTATCTATCTATCTATCTATCTATCTATCTATCTATCTATCTATCTATCTATCTATCTATCTATCTATCTATCTATCTATCTATCTATCTATCTATCTATCTATCTATCTATCTATCTATCTATCTATCTATCTATCTATCTATCTATCTATCTATCTATCTATCTATCTATCAAACTGCCTACGTCAGGGTGCTCTCGTGATCGCGTCTTTAACTTGGGGTGGACAAAAATTTGTATGGGAGCGTAAGAGGTATTGACGACTATGTCTGGCTGGTCATGACATGAATAACGTGAAAATCCCGTCGCGTACGTCGTCAAACTAATTTCTTCAGACACGTGTGGCTCATACCCGTATACCACGGGCCGCGGAATGCGGGTATGCGCCACAGGACTTTGACAATTTATATTTACCCAGTACGGCGAGAACAGGCATTGCTAATTTAAATGCGAGAACGGTAAAAAGAAACTTATATCGGTGGCGCTGACACTGGTAATTTAAAGGTGACAGCGTTAAGAAAAACGGACAACGGCGGCGTTGACGGGCGGAATACAAAGAATAGAAATCAGAGTTACAGCAGGAATCGAACCCAAGCACTCTGTGTGGCAATCAAGCATTCTACCACAGGCCCACGTCAGGGTCTACCACGTCTACCACGTTGAAACTGCTTTGGAAGAACACCCTATGCAGGCGTAATGTTGGTGAAACGTATAATGTGGTTGCAGTGCTGGCTATCTAATTTTATAAACATTACATACGTGCTCCTATGACGAATGAGTCATGTCGGGTTAACGTCAGTTGTATACTTAAGCGCCATCCATTGTGGTTGGTCTACGTAGCACTATCCGCGGCTACCTTCTTCGGAAGCACAAGCGCTACGATTAGCTTACCGCTTCTGGCATTGGTAATACCCAGATTGCTGTTGGTATGCTTTCGTAGCTGTAAACAACTGGTTGTATAAAACATATGCGACTGTTAAGTATATGCCTGTGCGTACAGCATTTTTACATATCTTTAGCGTCATTTTGTAACCTTTCGCTCGAGAAAAAATTACACCGCAGTCACCTTCCCTCCGCATGCTTCGCATAACATCGATTCCCATGGTACACGGGATCTGCCGAATTTTTTATGAGGAGAACTGCAAATTACCGGTCGTTATTGGTGAGTACATGCCGCGAGCTATCCGTTCTTCGATTAATCCCTGTTGAAGGGAAAGTAAAGAGCAAAAATTAGGACGGATTCGCACTAGTGGTGCCATGCCTGAACGAATACCGGAGTTAGGTGGCCTTTTTTGTTTCTTCTTTTAAATGTGAAGCCTTTCTTAGTGAACTGGAGGCACTTTGAGCGTTTTTATTTACGTATATCTCCTATCTAGCCGTCTACGTCTGGGTGCTCACGTGATGGCCTCCTTAACTTAGAAGGGTAAGAGGGTTTGACAAAAATGTCTGGCTGGTCATGACACGAATAACGTGAAAATCCCGTCGCTTATGTCGTCAAACCTTCTCCTCCAGGCACGTGTGGCACATACTCGCATACCACGGGCCACGGTATGCGGGTATGCGCCACAGGTGATTGATAGTTTATATCTACCCAGCAACGGCGACAACAGACGTTTGAAATTTAATCGGGAGCGCGCGAAGAAAAAAATTGGCCGCGTATCTGCGTGCTTCGCGGAAAATGTCGTCGAAAGACGATAGTCTTTTGCCGGCCGTACTATGTTTTGCCTTGCCTCAGACATCGCCTCCTCGATGTTGAATCGGCCGCATCTGGCTGGCATTGATAAAATAGAGGCGCTGTCTGAGATATGGACGCCATCTGGCAGTGGCGTCGGGAAACATGAGCTCGTGCAGAACCCAGGGCCACTGCCAGGCTTTTTCGTGCATAGCATCGCATTTTCAGCGCAGCGTAAGAAAGACTAGGGTCTTTGTAATTACGTATCTATGTATTTTTTAGTAAAGCAACACACCACCTAATACTTACGTATTGATGCTGCGCCTCAGTTATGCGTGATATTTGCTTTTTTGATCGACAATGTTCACAAGTATGAACCCAGGCACCAGTTCAAGATGACCGGGTGTTCAGCAAGTGCTTAAACTTTGGCCGAGGGTGGCTGAATTCGTGTGACGGACAGAAAGACAGACAGACAGACCAAAATTTCCGTGTTCAAGTATCCCAAGAAAGACTATCGTCTTTAAAACTGACATCTCGCGCTTTTGTGAGGTAAGTGTGGAAAATTAGTCGGCCCAATATGATGTGCGTTCATAGTGTACATACATGTGTGCGCAAGCGTTGCAGTGGACCTGCAAAGCTTTCTTAAGTGGTAATCCTTGGCACAGCTGTTTACCTGGAGGTATGCAAATCAATCCAAACTTTTCTTCAGTTCAGAACTCACCCCGTTTCGGCATGAGTGCATTTGTTCAGCCAGTATTGGAACAGCCTTCGTCCCTTTGAGCCCTGCTAATTTTGAGCCATCAAACGTCTTTTAGATGTGAAGCATCTTATGGCGAAGCTTAATCCGGTGGTGGTGGTGGTGGTGGTGCTGTGCCGCGTGCCCACCCTTACTGCGCATGCGCAAACCCTTTAAAAAAATAAAAAAAACCTCCTCTCCCCCCTCTCGCTCCTCTAGGCATCCCTCCCCGCGGCAACCACACCCTCACTGCGCATGCGCCTCCCCTCCTCTCTCCCCTCTTACACTCCCCCCCCTCTCTCCTCTGGCATCCCTGCCCGCGGCGTCTACACTCCCACTGCGCATGCGCGTCCCCCCCTCTCCTCTGCGCATCCCTGCCCACGGCGTTCACACTCCCACTGCCCATGCGTGTCACCCCCTCTCTCTCCTCTCCTACGCTCCCCCCCTCTCTCCTCTGCGCATCCCTGCCCACGGCGTTCACCTCCCACTGCCCATGCGTGTCACCCCCCTCTCTCTCCTCTCCTACGCTCCCCCCTCTCTCGCCTCGTGACGCCGACGCAGGCAGCGTCCGCTAGCGAGTTTCTTGGTTGAAAAAAAAATGCCCCCCACCTCCCCGAATGGAATCGTGAGGAAAAGCGAATGCAATTCGCGCGCGCTTCACTCCATTTATATATGGTGGATGTGGTTCGAAGAAGGAAAAAGGCGCCTAATTTCTGCAGCCTGGTCGGCAGCACGGCGTAGCGGCTTTTTTTTTGCTTTTTTTCTGTTTCTTTTCTTCTTTTTTTTTATTTTTTAAAAATCTTTTCTTAACTTTCTTTTGTTCTTTTTTTTATCTAAAAAATTTTTTTTTCATATATAGCTCCGCCGAGCTCCCGCGATGCGAGCGCCCTCACGCACCAGAGCGCGTTCCTCCTCTCCACTCACTATAACACCTGCCGAGGCCACCGCGGACAACGCCAACGCCGGATGCCTGACATAGCCCGACTGTGAAATGCATTCGCATTTAAAACTGGGGATGCGTAAAGCACGCAGCAATGGAGCGGTGTTTCCTACTGGAACATGCCAATCGCTGCTAATGTGCAATGAGAGACAGAAGACTCCGACTGGACACAGAGACTCGCAGTCCGCTTTTAGTTAACGCGCACGCTGCGAATTTTAGATGTGAGGCATCTTATGGCGAAGCTTAATCCGGTGGTGGTGGTGAAAAAAAAATGCCCCCACCTCCCCGAATGGAATCGTGAGGAAAAGCGAATGCAATTCGCGCGCGCTTCACTCCATTTATATATGGTGGATGTGGTTCGAAGAAGGAAAAGGCGCCTAATTTCTGCAGCCTGGTCGGCAGCACGGCGCATTTAGATGTGAGGCATCTTATGGCGAAGCTTAATCCGGTGGTGGTGGTGGTGGTGGTGGTGGTGGTAGTGGTGGTGTGCCGCGTGCCCACCCTTACTGCGCATGCGCAAACAGTTAAAGAAAAAATAAAAATAAAAACCTTCTCTCCCCCTCTCTCTCCTCTAGGCATCCCTCCCCACGGCAACCACACCCTCACTGCGCATGCGCCTCCCTTCCTCTCTCCCCCTCTTACACTCCCCCCCCCTCTCTCCATCCCTGCTCGCGGCGTCTAACTCCCACTGCGCATGCGCGTCCCCCCCCTCTCCTACGCTCCCCCCCCTCTCTCCTCTAGGCATCCCTGCCCACGGCGTTCACACTCCCACTGCGCATGCGTGTCACCCCCCTCTCTCTCCTCCGCTTCCCCCTCTCTCGCCTCGCGACGCCGACGCAGGCAGCGTCTGCTAGCGAGTTTCTTGGTTGAAAAAACCGACTGGCTCGCGCTGCACAACCGTTCACTGGCCATCCCCGTATATATGGCAATGGATCTTGACCTCCAAGGTGGTGCCAGGTGGGAAGATTTCTCCTGTGCGTTGTTGAACAATAAAAACTCGCAGCGTGCGCGTTAACTAAAAGCGGAGTGCGGGTCTCTGTGTCCAGTCGGAGTCTTCTGTCTCTCATTGCCCATTAGCAGCGATTGGCATGTTCCAGTAGGAAACACTGCTCCATCACTGCCTGCTTTGCGCCTCCCCAGTTTTCTCTCCTGCGCAACGCTGCGATGAGCGCCAGCGTCAACGCCGCCGCCAGTGTAAGCGTTAGCGCCCGCTGCTTCACATCTACACATGGTTCCCTTTAGCGGGAGATGGTGTAATTTTTTCCACGATGATCCCCTTTGCCGTGGCCCGCTACTGAGCATGTAGCAAGTTTAAATAACCGAATCAAGTGCATACCTTGGGTGTTAGTTCACGAAGATCATACGAGTGATGAAATGTTCTATCACTGTTTCACTGCGCACTAGCAAAGACTTAAGGTGCTGACGCCCGCCGAAGTAAATGCGCAGTATTTTTCTCGGTAAGAGACGCAGTTCAGTTTTTACTGGCTAGCAGTGAAAGCTTTGATTAAAGCCCGCACAGGCAAAAAACCCCGTTGGCGTACTTAGTGGCATTGTGAAGAGAGCGATGCCCAAAATAGGTCAGTTAAGCTGAAGGCATGAACGTTTAGTACCAAAGATTTAATACCGAAGGTCATATACATGTCGAAATGTCGAACGTACAATGCCTCAGTGCCTAACAGACGGTTTTTATTCGGTTCCTATAAAATAAACTGCATCAGTACTCGAAGCTGGCACACAGCGAGGTGCAGGGCAAACCTGCAGATCTACTGCGAATCAAAACAGCAATGCGGAGTTCATTTACACTCGAACACGCCGTCCTGCCTTTCATGCATGTTAAGCTAGGCTTCTTTAAAGCTACCTTTCTGTGAACATGTTCAAATACGCGCGTTATCTGCAGTTATTTTTTTTATGAAAGCTAGCTAGATGCTGAGTGCTAGGAGGCTCGCCAACGCGAGCTTAGGGCGCCTCGGCACAAAATGGCGGACAGCGCCGCCGCTAAATTTGGATGGCTGTTGGCTCCGCCCCTCCGCCGAACTCTCCGAAGGATACACGGCTCTGCTTAGCACAAGTTACCAATAGCCTAAACAGCAGCGCTCTTAAAACTATGTATCTCTGCCGTGTTGGTAACTAACCATTTCGCAATCGCAACACTACCACTCTTGCCGTGAAGGAGCACTTCGTTAATCCAGGAATTGCGTGATAGTGAAATCTCGTTGCTACGAGACATTTTCGCGACGTCTTTTAGGATCGTTGCAATTTTGATTAGTAAATGAGGAGCCATTCCAATCGGAGGGTGAACGACAAGCGAAATTGTTTCTCAGACGTCACAGATGTGACTCTCAATTTCAAAGCATTTCCTGTCACACCCCCTTTTTCTGAAAAGTAAATGTCTATTCATAAAAGTCCTTTTGAATATAGCATTTTGAACTACTTCATTTGAGCAGCATGCGTCTTTTTGTTGTAAAATACGTCTCACGTCGTTTGCGTGGCACATGCGTTAGTCTATCCGTAGGCTCTCCTTCAAATACCCTATATGGCAGCTTCAGGCAGTAACAGTAGCTTCCCCGTAGTCCCTCCGAAAGGCACCATATATGGCTATTATATAGAGTAACTGTAGCCTGTCTGTAGCCTGTCTCTAGGAATACTTTATATGGCTCCTTAATGTAGTAACTGTAGCCTCTCCATTGCTTTTCCTAGAAATTCTCCATATTCTTTTTTATGCAGTAACCCCAGTGAGTGTCCACCCCCCCCCCCCCCCTTCCAGTGGAGAAATGCGCACGCCTATCGAAGTGCTACCTTTCAATAAGGTTTACAGTAGTAGCCGCAAAAGGGTTTACGACGAGCTCTAAAAAAGCCAATCATCCAGCTTGCACTCCGACTGTGCTGCACGTTCCGCAAAGGCCGGCAGTGCGTTTTTTTAGTAGTAATGCTGCCTTGCATTTTTACATAAATTATTCAGAGCCTCTAGAGAGCTGTGATAGAAATACCTCATTTTAGTGTAAGACCCATGAAACCTGTCTCAGAGACATCTCGCATTTTGTTGCAACACGGAAAAACGAAGACGTTTTCCTGTCGGTCTCGGTCACAGTGCAAGAATTTCTGTATGACAAGAAGCGTTCGTTTTTTCAAAAATTACAGATTTTTTGGAGAAAAGAAGGGAAGTCAGTTATCAAAAAAAAGAAACCAATTCGCTTGTGTAAAATTGTCTTTCAAGCATTTTCATTTTCTTTTTTCAGAAATTCTACTGCCGCGCAATTCATAGTCCATCTCACGTGGTAGGTTGAATAGTTCTCTTGGCTTAATGAACCCACGTCGTTTACAGCTCGCAAACTATTCATTAGATTTAACGCTACCGTGTTTGCGTGGTTTACATAGTCTACATTAAACACCGCGGTAGTTCCCGACGCCCCCCATGGAACAGAATTTCGGGTTGATATTGTCGGATTCACTTCGCCCGCAGCAAACGATTGTGTAGAATGGCTTCAGGTACATTCGATGACATAGTATTATGTATGGCACAGCGTAGTTCACGAGATCACTTCTTATTTTCAGCTATCCCAGGTTTAAGAAGGGAATCATTGTCAACGATTGAGCTACGTGTGAACACTGCTACATATAAGTTTTGCCTTTCGCTGCACGGTTCTTCTTTATCTAGTTTTTCTCCATATCTTTATTCACCTATTTTCTGAATTAATCTGTATTTATCCATTGAAATGTAGGAATATTGCTGCAGTTTTTAGTCTTCCTTTCTCTCTTTCTTTGGCGTAACCATCTTCTTCTAGAGGACGCCACATTCACAACTTGGGCACGTAAGCGCTATACCCGCTAAATTAAACCTTTGTTTCTTCATCGAACGTTTGCGGTGCGCTAAGGCTACCTAAAAGGACAGGCAACCGCTCAGACCACGAGTGAAGATAAACCCGACTTGTGGAAATATTATCTGATGTATTGCCTAAAACGAACTCTTTTTATTGTTTATTAAACATGGATTTACACTTATATTTCTTCCCTAATGTCGGGAAAAGTCACTTTGCCCCCCCCCCCCCCCCCCCCAAAGCGGCAAAGAAACGAAGCGGACATGACGCCGATCTTGTTAAACTTTTACTGTTGCACTCATTTAATGCAACGCGGTTAAGTGTTGAAATGCAGTACACCTTTTATTATGATCTTTCCTCACTTAAAATGTGTACACACCACCGTTGGTACTGATCAGAGCAGTAGCGCCGCCTAGGACTGACCGATTATCCGATGTTTCTCGGCGGCAGTATGAAAGTCGTCAGCGTAGAAAGTGTAAGTTGTTTCTTAAGTGGTTCCAAGAGGAGCCATGTACAGTAACTATGATAGCTGAGGGACTAGTGGCACCTGCCGTGAAGCCGGAGAAGTTCCAGGGGCACCTAGCTCGCGAGGTGGTGAATGGACTTTATGTGATGACGAGCGTTCGGCAAGCTTATTCTACCCGATTTTAACCGCGAAGCTGCTTAAGCTGCGGTAATATCTATGCATTGTCACGATTCATAAACGGATCATCACTGGTTCACTAAAGAAGGCAGGAGTTAATCAAACACACGGGTACGTACTACAGACATTGGGTAAGTCCCACTTCCCACCTACTGGTCCACCAAAAAAATCTACGCATCTCCAAAAAGTGAATCATGACAAGTGGGCAAAGGCACTGGGGATCATTCTTTTCCGGTTAAAAGACATGCGTCATGTACCATATGTCATAAATTTCGAAACAGAAAATTTTACGATTTCATGATTTTAACGAGCGCATTGAAACTGACTCATGTCTCTAGTTTGTGTGATATTGGAGAATGGTGGACAAGGACTACAACATTGAATAAAGGTACAACTGGCTCCATCCACGCTGCGACTTCAGGAGTAATGCGCCGCACACTGTTTAAGAAATGGGACAGTGCATCCGCTTTCCCATGGTAGAGAACTTACAACAGTAAATTTCTCACGTTTGATTATGCTCCATACCGGAGCGCATGCATGACAATTTTAATCATTCGCCTTTTGTTGTAAAAACAGCCGTTTGACAAAACTTATTGCTTTCTTAGACGTTAAGTGCCGTAGTTATGGTCACATCGTGGAATTACCAGGAACATCCGCTACACTAGCGTCTACTGGTGACTCGACTGGGTAACTATGACCTCCCATAACGTCAGCACTCCCGTTAGAGCGCAAACTTCAGTATTATCGAAACAAAGTGAGCTTCATGGTGCGACGATGTGAATATCACACGTAACTTTCGTCAGCGTATTCCCCCGTGGTCGAGCAACGCTTGAATATAGCTTGCTGAATCACAGGAATGGAAATGTGACGTTTACTTGATTGCAGTAAAAGATGAGTCATCCATTGGAACCACAATTATTGTTTTACCCGGCATGATGTCTGTGTCATATGGTTACAAATGTAATGTTTATTGCTTCGTTATAAAAATAGATAGCCAGCGCTAAAACCACAACTGAAGTTGCACGGGCTTTGCGCCTGCATAGTGCGTTTTTACAAAACTGTTTCAAGACCTGGCATGGTTCTGTGGTACAATACCTGATTGCCACGGAAAAACGCTTGAGTTCGATAACTGCTGAGATTCTAATTTTTCATGTTTGCATTCATCGGGTTCACGCTGCCAATGTCAGCTTCTCTTAACGCTCTCATATTTAAGTGACTAATGTCTGTCCTCGCCGTACCGGGGTATCGATACACTGTCAATCACCTGTGGCGCCTACCAGCATACCACGGCCCATGGTATGTGGGAATGTGCCACACGTGTCTAGAGGAAAGGGTTTGACAACGTAATAGACAGGATTTTCATCTTATTCACGTCGTGACCAGATAGCCACATTTCTTAAACTCTCTTACCCTATTATACCAAGTTTAATGATAAATGGTGCTTTATTGCGCAAGGGCCACTGATGGCCAAAGAGCGCCAGTACATGATATGGAATGTGAACGATGATGGTGCTAAGTGGCTGTATGGGGGGCCTAAAATTCTGTGCAATAAAGTGCGTAAAATATAAAGTTAAAATCATGGGACTGAAATGAGTGAGGATAATGAGAATGAGTGGCGAGAGGTCGTACCAAGTAATACTGTAAAGCTAATGAAATAGCACGAATGCCTCGTCAATTCCCTTGAGACCAAGGGCTGGGAGGCAGGTGCTTTCTATAGTGCAAATACCGCAACAGCAGCCTCTTTTGAGAGGCCGTGCTACGGATTACCTGGACATATGACATTGAAAGTATCCACATCTTTTAAAAACTCTAACAGTGTTTCGTGTTTAATGAGCGGTTCTCTACCTAAAAACATTAAAGGATGGAAAGGAATTTGCTGCTTGTAAAGTAATGGGAAATGCTTTCTTCTATACGGCTCTAGTTCTGCGCATTGTAGGAGTATGTGCAACACTGTCAGTGGCTCACCACATCTCTCACAGCTGGGCGAGTCACCACCGGACAAAAGGTGTGCGTGTGTACTGTACGTGTGCCCTATTCTTAATCTGCAGAGTGTGACTTCTGTACGACGTGTTTTTGATGTTGGTGGCCAGTTACCGAGGTCTGGCTTAACCATGTGCAGTTTGTTCTGTGTTTGACTGTCCCATAGATGCTGCCAATGTGACTTGAGTGCTTTCCTCAGGAAGGGCTTGAGGTCCAGGACGGAGACCTCCCTGGGCGTGTCAGAACCGTCTGCATGGACAGATGTGGCTAGCCGGTCAGCTAGTTCATTTCCCTCGATATCTCGGTGCCCAGGCACCCAGCACACTACAACGTTCCGCTGGGACGAATAGATGGTACATAAAAGTGAATAGAGCCGTACGATTACTCGGATTTTTGTGTTTTTTCAGAGTGTTCAGTGCTTTGACGACGCTTAAAGAGTCCGTGTATATAACTGCCTTGGGCATGATTGATTGTTTAATGTGCTTGATAGCCATTAATATCGCGTAGGCCTCTCCGGTAGAAATGCTTGCATTTGGATGCAGTATGCCAGCCTGTGACAGGGATGGACCGACCGCTGCGTAAGATACGCCAACATGGGACTTTGATGCGTCTGTGAAGAATTCAGGACAAGAATATTTCTGTTGCAGTTCAAGAAAGTGCATGCGGATATGTGCAGCAGGCGCGTGCTTCGTAACTTCTATAAAAGACAAATCACAGTTTATAAGCTGCCATTCCCAGGGCGGGAGCTCTTCAACAGGAGCCATCAGCTGGGGTTCGAGAAGTGGGACGTTCATTTCCTCAGCAAGAGCTCTTACACGCAGAGAGTAGGGCTCTCTCATCACAGGATGGTTATGGAACAAAGCAGAACCAGACAGATCATTTACAGCATGATATGCAGGATGTTTATCATTTGCATTTACTTTTAGGAAATACGCGAACGATAAATATGATCTTTGCAACTGCAACGACCATTCGTTTGCTTCTACGTAAAGGCTTTGTATTGGACTTGTCCTGAAGGCACCTGTAGAGAGGCGGATGCCTAGATGGTGGACCGGATCCAACATCTTCAAAGCGCTTGGTGTCGCGGACTGATAGACTATGGCCCCATAGTCTATGCGTGTAAGTATAAGGCTCTTGTATAGATTCATGAGGCATTTTCTGTCACTGCCCCAGTTAGTGCGCGACAAAACCTTTAGGATATTCATTGTTTTCATGCACTTGTTTCGAATATGTTTGATGTGCGATACAAATGTTAGTTTCGTGTCTAGTATGACTCCTAGAAATTTATGTTCCGTATTTACAGGCAGACGATGGCCCTGCAGGTGAATATCAGGATCGCGATGTAGGCCTCTCCTCCTGGAGAAAAGGACGCAGGTGCTCTTTTGTGGGTTGAGGCTGAAGCCATTTTCGTCTGCCCATTTCGAGACCTTATTTAGACCAAGTTGTACCTGCCTCTCGCATATTGCGAGGTTGCACGATTTAAAACCTATCTGGATATCATCTACGTATGTCGAGTAGAACATAGTGCGTGGGATACATAGACGTACGGAATTCATTTTGATAAGAAAAAGCGTGCAGCTGAGCACACCGCCCTGTGGTACCCCTGTTTCCTGGACAAACTTTCGTGACAGGACGTTGCCCAGTCGAACACGGAAAGTTCGGTTCGACAAGTAGCTTCCTATTACGTTCAGCATTTGACCCCGAATACCCAGTTCGGAGAGGTCTCTCAGTATTCCAAATCGCCAGGTAGTATCGTACGCTTTTAGATGTGAAGCATCTTATGGCGAACCTTAATCCGGTGGTGGTGTGCGGCGTGACCACCCTTACTGCGCATGCGCAAACACTTAAAAAAAATAACAACCTCCTCTCCCCCTCTCTCTCCTCTAGGCATCCCTCCCCGCGGCAACCACACCCTCACTGCGCATGTGCCTCCCCTCCTCTCTCCCCTCCTACGCTCCCCCCTCTCTCCTCTAGGCACCCCCTGCCCACGGCGTCCACACTCCCACTGCGCATGCGCGTCCCCCCCCTCTCTCTCCTCTCCCACTCTCCCCCCCCTCTCTCGCCTCGCGACGCCGACGCAGGCAGCGTCTGCTAGCGAGTTTCTTGGTTGACAAAACCGACTGCTCGCGCTGCACAACCGTTCACTGGCCACCCCGCATATATGGCAATGGATCTTGACCTCCATGGTGGTGCCGGTGGGAGATTTCTCCTGTGCGTTGTTGAACAATAAAAATTTTCGCATCGTGCGCGTTAACTAAAAGCGGAGTGCGGGTCTCTGTGTCCAGTCGGAGTCTTCTGTCTCTCATTGCCCATTAGCAGCGATTGGCATGTTCCAGTAGGAAACACTGTTCCATCACTGCCTGCTTTGCGCCTCCCCAGTTTTCTCTCCTGCGCAACGCTGCAATGAGCGCCAGCGTCAACGCCGCCGCCAGTGTAAGCGTTAGCGCCCGCTGCTTCACATCTACACATGGTTCCCTTTAGCGGGAGATGGTGTAATTTTTTCCATGTCTAGAAACACAGAAAGAAAGAATTGCTTGTGAATGAAAGCGTCACGAATATGTGTTTCGATCCGTATGAGGTGATCAGTGGTGCACCGTCCCTCTCGAAAGCCACACTGATGTGGATCGAGCAGGCACTTTGATTCAAGGAAATGAATTAACCGACGGTTTATCATTTTCTCAAAAAAGCTTACAGAGGCAACTTGTGAGAGCTATAGGTCTGTAGCTCGAAACAGGGGATGGATGCTTGCCCTGTTTCAAGATAGGAAGTACAATAGCCTCTTTCCACGAAGCAGGAATCACGCCTGAAAACCATATAACATTGTATAGGGAAAGGAGGGTTTTCTGTGTTTCGAGAGGTAGATGCACTAACATTTCATATACTACCCGGTCGGAACCTGGGGAGGATTTGTTGCAGCAATTTATCGATGCCTGCAACTCAGCTAGGCAGAAAGGTTTATTGTACTCTTCGTAGTTTCCACATTTGCGTTCTAGTTTCTGTCCCTCTATTCTTGCTTTATAGCGTTGGAAACTTTCAGAATAGTGCAACGATCTGGAGACGTGTTCGAAGTGGGCGCCCAAGAAGTTTGCTTGGTCTTCCAGCGTTTCGCCCTGCATATTAGTCAAAGGAAGTGGGTGTGTTTCTCGTCTATGTATCCTATTAACCCTGTTCCAGACTTTGCCTTTGTCTGTATACGAGTTGATTCCCGACAGGAACTTTTGCCAGCTTTCTCTTCGAGCCTGCCGGCGTGTCCTCCTTCCTTGGGATTTTATATTTTTAAAATTCGTTAGGTTCTCCGCTGTCGGAGAATCCCGGAGCAACCTCCGCGCTTTGTTTTGCTTGTTCCGCGCTTTCTTGCATTCGTCGTTCCACCAGGGAACACGTTGTTTAGAACCTGAGCTGCTCGCTTCGGGAATACATTGACATGCAGCATCAATTAGAAGAGCTGTAAAATACTTCACGGCATCCTCTATCGACAGTCCGGACATCTCAGCCCACGTCACGTGAGTAATGGTTCGGAAACCGTTCCCAATCGGCTGAGTCGAGCTTCCACCGAGGAGCCTGTGGAAGAGGGTTGTTTTGGTTCGGCGCACTGAGGATGATCGGGAAATGGTCACTTCCATAAGGGATTTTTCAGAACATTCCATTTAAAATAGGTTAAAAGCAACGGCGATGAAATGGTAAGATCTATAGAGGAGTATGAATTGTTTGCGAGGCTAAAATATGTGGGCTCCTTCATATTAAAAAGACATAACCTTGAGGAAAACAGGAGCTGTTCAATGAGACGTCCTCGAGCGTCGCAGCGAGAGTCGCCCCAAAGGACATTGTGTGCATTAAAATCCCCGAGGAGCAGCCAGGGCTCTGGGAGCTCGTCTATTAATGATTCTAGGTCCCTTTTGTGGAGCTGGTGATGAGGTGGTATATACAGTGAGTAAATGGTAATGAGTCGATTTAAAAGAACGGCTCGGATGGCAACTGCCTCAAGGGATGTTTGAAGTGTTAGATGGGTACACGCTACACTTCTGTTTACTATAATAGCTACGCCACCTGATGACGCCACAGCATCATCGCGGTCCTTTCGGAAAATGGCGTATTGACGTAGAAAGTTAGTATTTTTGGATTTTAGGTGTGTCTCCTGTACACACAGCACTTTTGGATTGTACTTGTGGAGGAGTTCTTGGATGTCATCGAGGTTCCTAAGAAGACCTCTTATGTTCCATTGTATTATTTGTGGATCCATATTGTACATGAGATAGTGCTGTGTGTACTGTAGGAGATTGGTGAGTGTTCATTTGTATTCTCGTTCACGAGACAGGACCGCCGTCCGGTCCCGTGATCAGTTGTTTTGCTTTCTTGGCACGGTCAAAAGAGCCGCGCCGTTCTTTAGGCACTAGAGGTGCCAACGTCGTGTCCATTGCCTCTTGCGAGGCACTGGATGCCCGCACGCGCGAGATGACAGTTCGGGTTTGAGGCCTGGCCTGGTGCGACGAGGCCTTGAGACCCGACGACCCTGGGGTCGCGGGGCTCTGTTCGCAAGTTGGCGGAGTAGCCTGAACTACTGCCGCCTTGGGGGCAGGTGCCATAGCCGGCGGTCCGCTCAGGACGAGCCGGGCAAGTGGCGGAGCCCGGTGCGACGCTGCCCCCCTGACGCGCCGCATCCGCATAAGTCGTGCCATAGAATGGTGCGCATCTCTTTCTGGCTTCCCTGAAAGAGATGTTTTCTCTGACTTTCAGTGAAATAATGTCCTTTTCTTTCTTCCACGCAACACAGGACCGTGAGTACGCGGGGTGGTCATCACCGCAGTTAACACAGAGAGCTGGAGCCTCACATTTGTCTGACATGTGGTCCTTGGAGGCACACCTGGCACAAGTGGGTTGTCCTTTGCATGTTAGGGAACTGTGGCCATACCTCTGACAGTTAAAGCATCTTCGTGGATTAGGAATGTACGGACGAACTCTTAGTTTCGTGTAGCCTGTTTCTATGGTCTCTGGTAGTTCGCTTGATCCGAATGTCAGTATTATGTGCTTGGTTGGTTTCTCTACGTAGTCCCTTCTTATTTTGATTCTTTGTACATTGACGACGTTTTGGTGTTTCCATCCTTCAAGCAGTTCAGGTTCAGAGAGGTTCAGGAGATCTTCATCTGAGACGACACCACGAACGGTGTTCATGGGCCTATGTGGGGTAACTGTGACAGGGATGCTTCCGAATGATGTCAGGTTGGAGAGATTTTCATGCTGTTTTCTGTCTTTGACCTCAAGGAGAAGATCGCCACTGGCCATCCTAGACACCTTGTAACCTGGTCCTAGTTTTTCCGTCAAGCTTTTTGCCACCAGGAATGGTGAGATGGTTCTAGCTTTTTCATCTGACAGCTCGCTGTGAATAACGTGGTACTTGGGAAAGTGCTCATGCGTCTTGGAAAAAAGTTGGAGGGGTGCTTCGGTGCGTACCCTTTTCAGGGTACGATCGGATTTGGAAAAGGATGTGCTTAACATAGCATGCGTATTAAGTTTCGGCAGCGGTGCCAACCGCCCACCACCGAGCCCAACAAGGGGACGCGACAGGAGATGTGCAAGGACAAGTCTGCCGGCGCCAGCCGTACACCACCGCTATAACCATATATGGTGAGCCAAGACTTGGTCATCCACACAAGGTTAACCCTTGCCGCGAGGAAAAAAGGAAGTAAACAGAAGTGAGGAGAAGACAGGAAAGATGAAAAGTGAGAGACAAAGACGAAGGCGCAGGGAGAGAGACAGGAAAAGGCGACTGCCGATTTCCCCTGGGTGGGTCAGCCCAGGGGTGCCGTCTACGTGAAGCCGGGGCCAAAGGGGTGTGTTGCCTCTGCCGGGGGGGCCTTAAAGGTCCAAACACCCGGCGTCGGCTCAACCCCCAGGATCCCCTTTTCCCCGGACACGGCTCAGCCACGCACGGCTAGGCGTGGGAGGGAGTCGAAACCCCCCCCCCCCGTTAGCTCGGGTCCGTGGTGTCGCTACACACCAAACGCCTGCTTGCGCAGACGCCCCTACGGGGATTATACCAAGTTTGGTCTACATCAAGTTTAAGAGGCGATCACGAGAGCACCGAAAGGGAGGCGGCTAGATAGATAGATAGATAGATAGATAGATATATAGATAGATAGATAGATAGATAGATAGATAGATAGATAGATAGATAGATAGATAGATAGATAGATAGATAGATAGATAGATACGCTCGAAGTGCCTGCGGTAAGCAAAGAAATGCTTCGCATATCCACCCGAACATTATGCGTGCCAATCAGGTATTTTTCTAAGAGCCTCGGTAGGTCTTGAAACTGATTTGGAAAAAGAAGCTCCACAGGCACAAGGTAGCTGCAACTTCTATTGTGGTTGCAGTCCTGGATATCTAATTTTACAACAAAGCAACGTACATTACATAAGTAAGCATATCACACAGATGTCGTGCTGGGTCAACGTCAATTGTGCTTCGAATGCTGCCTCCTCTTTTATAGCAGTCTACTGAACATTATATTTGTATTCCAACGATTCAATAAGCTACATTCAAGCGTTGCTCGACCCCGGGGAAACATGCTAACGAAAGTTACGTGTGAGATTCACATCGTCACACCGTAAAGCGCACTTCGTTTCCATAAAACTGACTCGTGTGCTCTTACGTGAGGGCTTACGTTATGTCAGAGCATAAGTCTCCCAGTGTAGTCACCAGTAGACGCCAGTGTAGTCGACGTTCCTGGTAAGCCCGCGATGGGCCCACAATTACCGCACTTAAGATCGACCCACATCCTAACGCTTGCCTCAAAGCAAAACAAAAATCAGCATATCCTGCAGCAAGACGCTCTGCGCAACCAACATCATGAACGAATAAAAGAACTTTTCAGCCTGCCACTGCTGAGGGCTCAAATGAACGCCTGCTCAAATAAACGCATGGTTGGCAGTTCAGAGCTTCGACCAGTCCGTTTCTTTCATTGCCCTCGTTTTTTTTCGTGCTATTTCGCACCCATGAAGCCTTTACCAACAAGCTCAAACCCATACCCTTTTGAAGGCCATAATTTACGTCGCACCTGTGCCCTCCCATTTGTACGTGCCCATAAAGTCATTTTTGTTACCAGGTGCAGTTGTACTCATCGGAACTGCAAATACTAGTATGCAATAAACTTCCCTGTGTTAGATCTTAGTACCTTGAACCGTCGAATGTATTTTGTAAAAGCCAGACTTTTCCACTTTCCTATATTGGAGCATGTGATACTCAAAATTGCCTCCAATATTTTTCTAAATACCCGTACATTTAGGGGCGTGCTGACTTAGCAACGGGACAGCGGAGCCGCTATCGCGCGGTAAATAACATAATACATGAAATTGTACACTTTTGATTTAAGAATACGTGTAACTCAAATAGCTCCTGCATGCCAGAGTGCATGAAACTCAAAATAAATCCTATTTTGTTGTCAATACGGCGATTAAAAGCACGGCATACCGTTTCCCATAGTTGAGTGCTCATTGCTCAAAGTGATCCGAATTTAGAGTGAACCCATATACGGCTCGTCGATCACGTGGCTTGGTGTGGATTGATTGAACCATTGCAAAAACAAAACAACAACAAAACAGCATCGGGGGGGAATCGAAAAGAAATGTGGCGTTTGTCGTGTATCGCAAACGCATTTGGTGAACGCCGCACGACTTTCTTTTCGCAATTGCACATTGAACACGCACCGCAGTACACTATCCGACGAAAAAAAAGCCGGAAAAAAGGCGCGTTCCAAGAATGCCATGGACGTATGTTGGCCACATGCGTTTCCAGGCAAAGAATTACAGCTGGATGACCTGCTATTCGCCTCGAGATCTTTGAGTGGCGCCCTCTCGCGTGTGACGTCAGGGAGAGGACTCGGATGCAGCTCTTCGCGCGCGCGTTCGCTACGGGAAGGCTGCTCGATGCTGCCGGCCTGTCTATCGTGCTCGAGTTATTGAAACACTGGTGGGCAAGTTCACAAAGTAATTTGTACTGAATGTTCAAGCAAAATGCCCAGCGAAATCGAGCGGGGTTGCCGTCAGGAGCACGTTCTGTGTCGATTGCTCCTGTTGTCGTCTGCTAGCCATCCACTTGTACATCTGCTTCTATGGTGAACTTTTATTTTCGTGACTGTTCTATGGCCGTGGCGCACTCAAAATGGCTTTCCTGCCCGTTTTCGAACACTGACTTCAGCATTCGGGCTTCAGCTTCCATGTCTGCGTTAAAGCGCAATAAATGTTTACCGCGTGCTGCGCGTGTTCGGTTGCCAAGCCTGCTCCTTCGGTTCAATTCCGTATGTTCGGAGCAATGACAAACGACGTGTGATGTCATTAAAATAAATTAAATGGCGTTACCGGCAACAACGTTTGATTAAATCCACATTTTAGCAGCTGCTGTGTAAGCGCGTCGTAAGTTCTTTAAATGGAAACACGAAATAAACAGGGTGAGTCTAAAGGGGATGCACCACGGCGATATGAAATATCGGTAGGTTGTCCGGAGTGATTTTCTTTTGTTTTTGTTCATTTTTTTTGCAACATATTTTAATCCTTACGCTAATAAATCGACGTTTGTTCACTCTCACGGTGGTCTGAAAATATGCTGAACAGAATTAGTGTAATCATACCAACGTTGTTAAATACAAACCTTTCGCATCGAAAGTCGTAAGAAGATGTATTTGCAATAAAATACTGTAAATTAGTCTCAAAGTCGACTCTTGATAGGTCTTGGTGCGATCAGTGTACTATAAAGACTCGAGTTCCTTATGTATTTGCCTAAGTTCACTCGAAGGCGAAAGCCATCTTTTTCTTGAGTCGATGTATTGTTCCTTCACCACACCCCTCCGAATGCTTTCTGGACGTAACGTGGTTTTGCACTGAAGCTTTCTACACATCACCTAGTTTTGCATCGCCTCCGAGATCGGCCCACCAATCACGGAGGCAATGCAAAGAGACGATGACATGTGATGGCGTAATCATGTGACGTGACGTTATGACGTCAGAAATTTTGGTAGTCTGGTGACGTGACGTTATGACGTCAGAAATTTTGGTAGTCTGGGATGCCATGATGACGTCATCATGTGATTAATTTTCGCATCACTCGTGTTGACGCTGGCGACGGGGGGACCGACGGTCAATTTTCGCATTTGAAGAGAAATCAAATCTAAGGCTCTCACCTTAGAATATTAAATCTTGTTACAGCACGGTAAAGAATAGCAATAATCAGCCACAGGGGCCAAAAGAATGGTGGGAAAGAGCTCTCTTTCTCGCCTTCCTGGACACATTCGCCGATTTTTCCTACTGTTTACCAAGCTGTACTATCGGTGTCAAATGAAACGCGAACACTGCAGCGGATCGCGTTGCCCAAGTATTAGAAATATAGTGCACACCATCTTGTCATCACCAATGACAGGCTCGCACAGTCGAGTAGGCAGCACTGCGCGATCGAAAACATGAATGCGGCTTATGAACGTATCTACCTCTAATCATAAGAGTCGAACTGTACCACGCGCATCCACTGCTGGCGTTTCATCCCGAGCGATCTTATTTGCATCCAGCTCGCCCAATCTGTGCTAATGGTCCGCAGCAACCCGCTGGCCGATGAAGTTATGGATTGCATTTTGTCGGCTTTCGTGTCTGCACAAGTCCACATGACTACAATTGGGAGTGGGGTGTGAATTTTCGTTGAACTGAAGTCTGTTTACACAACGCTGATTTTTGCGAATAAGCCGAAAATTGATCGCGCTTCAATTTCAAAGCAGCGTAGACTCTCTTTAACTCACTTGACGGGGGGCGTTCGCGCTTTCACGTAAGGTATTTCAACGCCATCCAGCCCAGTGAGTGACGCTACGAACTCGGGGGGCATGAACCTGACCGTGATGGCTGTGGGTATACGGAATATATGTTAAATGTTCACGTTTCTTGAACTCCTGTAACGCTAGCAGTAATCTCAAGAAATATCATTAGACGAAAATGCAACTAGTAGTCGAGGAACGCCGTGCGACGCGAGCGAACTATAACGAAAATGCTGCTGTTTTAGCCAGAGCGTAGCAGACGACAGAAGCCGAATCCCCGCCCTTGCGTCACCGGAGCGCCGTTCGCAGCGCCGCCATCGGTCGCACACGAGGCGAATTGCTGGATAGTCGCAACTGTTTCATACAAAACACTAAGTGACATCACTATAGTCTCATGTTTATAACAAGAACTAAACCAGCAAATGATTTGATTTGTGTTGCGATATAACTACGGCAAGGCCTCTGAAACTAAGAAACGCTACAATACTTGTTCGCGGTGCTCACCCTTTTGTAATGTATGAGCCATGCCTGGAATTCTTCGTCCAATCTTCCAGTGAAGGTACGAGCCTTTCTCACATGTGGAGTGGAACTAGTCAGCGCAAAAGTTGAGACAGGCTTGCGATTAAACCTCCGTTTTCGGGTGTCAAATACCCGGCACATATCTCCACAACTGTTAGGGAAAGTTGTGAGGACGTGGCTTTCTTCACAGGAGATGAACGATGATAGCGCACAGCGGCCTTGCTAAGCTATACCTTCTCCGCCTTTTTTCCTTCCTCCCCCTCTGCTTTTCGCAAGGTTCGTTCATATATATATATATATATATATATATATATATATATATATATATATATATATATATATATATATATATATATATATATATATATATAAAATGAAGGGATAACACAGGACCCGGAAGTAACAGTTCAAAAAAACAATATATCAAGCACGTAGGAAAAAAATTGTTCTCGGAAGGACTGACGTTTCGGCCGCGGGACCGGCCTTCGTCGGAGTGGCACTCCGACGAAGGCCGGGGTCCCGCGGCCGAAACGTCAGTCCTTCCGAGAACAATTTTTTTCCTACGTGCTTGATATATTTTTTTAACTATATATATATATATATATATATATATATATATATATATATATATATATATATATACATATATACATATATATATATATATATATATATATATAAGAGAAGAGACACAACTTAGCGGTTGTCTTAGTTTTATTTTCCAACGGTTTACCGGTGGACCGGTCTTCGTCAGGGCTGATGAGAAAATCAGCCGTGACGAAGCACCGGTCCACCGGTCGAAACCGGTGGAAAATAAAACTAAGACAACCGCTAAGTTGTGTCTCTTCTCTTACCAAGTACGTTTGGCCCACTGAAAAAGCTTCTCCAGTATATATATATATATATATATATATATATATATATATATATATATATATGAGAACCAACAGACAATGATGCCAAGGAAAGTATAGGGGACGTTAATAGAAGTAATTGTAATTCAAATGTGAAGAAAGAGAAGTGGACGAAAAAGATAACTTGTCACCGGCAGGATCCGAACCTGCGACCTTCGAATAACGCGTCCGATGCTCTACCACTGAGCTACGGTGACGGTCATCCCTCCGTCCACTTTATAGGGTATATATGTTCATTTAAACGTGGGAGCGTCAGTCAGCGCCGCCTGTTGCCATTACGGCGAGTGTGAAACACTCTTTTTGCCAGTAGGCGTCACGTAACACGTGATCTTATTACGAGCTGGCAGCTGACTAATAATCCCTCGCATACCACCTGAAGGCAACAAGTCTGCCAGAACGAGACCCTCGTTATGAACTAAGGAAAGGAGTGTGAACTTAAGGGCTCGTTTGCTTTGTAAACACATTATCAATGAGAACCAACAGACAATGATGCCAAGGAAAGTATAGGGGACGTTAATAGAAGTAATTGTAATTCAAATGTGAAGAAAGAGAAGTGGACGAAAAGATAACTTGTCACCGGCAGGTTCTATTAACGTCAGAGGAGCGTGACCTGTAAAACTGCAACGTCGGAGCAAACCAAGAGGCCTAGCGGTATTCAGCCTCTTTGAACAACACAGGCACTGCTTGAGTGCTTTGCACCGCACCCCACTACTCACGCTGCGCGAAGAACGAAACTGAAACTGTAGGAAAAGATGCCATAGACAGTTCGCTAGCTTACGCCATCCAATCCGAAGCCTGTACTTCCCATCATTCCCATGGTGGTACAACAATCGCAGCGACAGATTCCGCTCTACGCATTATTGTATGAAACTCTATGGGTCCCGCGGTCCACAACCATCGTGACGGAGGACAACGCTTCACCCGCAACGCGCTCTATTGCCGCAGCCAAGTCGAGACGAGAGCACAGGAGCGTGCAGGTTCTCAAGCTCCTCTTGGCCCAGAGTTACACACAGGAAGACACTGTCTTTCGGCATTGCCGCTCTTTGCCGATCGTCACACGTGAAATTTTTCACACGAGAAGATCATCGACGATGGTACTAGAGGGCGGTGCGTCTTCTTTGCAATAGTGACAGTCGGCTTCGGCGGCGTCAACACGAGTGGTCCGAAATATGATCATCACGTTGTGTCATGGCAAAATAACCTCAACATGGTGTCGCAGGTTGCCAACGTACTTGGTGACGTAATCGTGGTGTTTCTCTCACATCCCATGATAAGCCGCTTGGTCAAAGGTGCGACTATTCTGGTGACCCCGACAAACCACGAGAGTTGCGAAAGTTCCCAATGCCTCTGAACCCGGAGGTATTGGAATTATGATTATGATTCTGTTGGAGACCAACATAATCAACTGAGTAGAAGATGGCTGTCGCGTTCAAGTCGTTATGGCCAAATGCATAATATGACCGCTTGACTTTTTACACCGAAGCTGTATGTGGCTATCCTGGGATCTCCGTTTCTTCGGCGGAGAAGGCGACATAGGTATAAAAGTAGGATCCCCACTGGAAGTTGTCTATGCGACCGACGCGTAAGTTCATTTCTGTTTAACCGCGCGTTGTATCCCAGCCAATAACGTTGTTTTCGACCTGACATCGGTACGTCAGTCTTTCATCTTCCTACCAGCGCTCGTCAAAAGGGTCTCGAAAAACCGAAACGCCCGTTTGGCATCAAATTTCCGGATATTTTTGAATTTCTGCTAAGTGCAAACTTCACCGTGTGGGCTTTATTACTTGTCCTGTGGAGTACTTTTGTTTAAGTACCACGAAATTCAGTGAGCTACATTAAAAACGGTGATCTTTCACTAAGGCGAAAGCTGTAAGTCACGCTCACACCCAAGCTGGAGTGCGTAAGTGGGCGAGCGGACTTTCAAAGCGGAGGGGCAGCAAGAGCGCGCGGCTGAAAAGACCAACCGAGTTGCCTTCGCCCGCGCCACCGCGTAGGTGGAGCGATCCACGAATCCGCGGTGCACATGTAGCCACCACGCGGCACTTCGCGAAACTGCGCGCACGCTTATCGGGCCCCGATTACTGTGGCCAAAAGGGCCTAATCTTGGGCGCGAATACTACTACTACTACTACTACTACTACTACTACTACTACTAATACTACTACTACTAATAATAATAATAATAATAATAATAATAATAATAATTGTTGGGATTTAACGTTTCCAAATCCGCGATATCATTATCAGAGACGCCGTAATGGAAGGACTCCGGGAAGTTTTGACCAGCTGGGGTGCTTTAACCTGCACTTGCATCTAAGGAACACGGGCCTCTAAGCATTTCCGCCTCCATCGAAAATTCGGCCGCAGCGGCCGGGGTTCGATCCCGTGACCTTCTGGTCAGCAGTGGAGCACATTAATCCAATAGACCACTGTGGCGGGTTTTCACGCGCGGAGAAAATCGGTCCGGGCGCGACCCACGCGAACAGCTGAGGCCGCTCTGCTTTTGCGGACAAACCGCGTCCACTTTCACGGCTCCGCCTCTCCGCGTGCCGGATCCGAGATCGGTGGGAACGTGGCTTTAGATGCCTCACCGAACGCGAAAAGTGTCCGTCGGCGTTGGCCTCAAAATGAGTGATGGCAAAAAATCACAGCGTTCTGGCCTCACCATATGATGTAACAATGGCGTGAACAAGTCACCAAAATTTGTGACACCGTCATCACGTCCTATAACGTGACGTCATATGATGGCGTCATCATATGACATTGCTTTTGGATCACTGGGCGCTGCCGGAGCCCCTACAGAACTGCGTGACGGTGCAAAGGCTTTCAGAGGGGGGGGGGGAGGGGTAAGGGGGTAGTATAGGGGCTAAAAGCGGAACAAACAGCGCTGGTCAGAGAAATGAATCAGAGATCGTCTGACTTTTGCGCTCGTTTCGCGCTGAGTACAACGCATTTTTACGGTGCAGACATATTCGCTGCCGGCAATCATGGGCGTGTAGCCCCTGTGGTTAAGACACCCGCCTTCGAGGTCTAGAGGCCAATGT
Organism: Rhipicephalus appendiculatus; assembly: GCA_030522465.1. Lineage (NCBI taxonomy): Eukaryota > Metazoa > Arthropoda > Arachnida > Ixodida > Ixodidae > Rhipicephalus > Rhipicephalus appendiculatus. Next base: position 23,727 of record JALIZH010014165.1, on the reverse strand, counting down.
TCAAACCCAACCCCGGCAAGAAAAGTTGCTTTGTTTAATTCATTTTTAAGCCGAAACTGCCTGCAAGGACCAAGATGTCAGTTGTAAGTTCAGCGCCCGTCCTGTGTACTGTGTTCCTGTGTCCTCGTACTTTTGTGCTGCATTCCCCGATTAAGCCGAAAGCTTTACAAGCATCATCAAGACGAGTTATGCAACTCGAGTTATGCAAGAAATCATCATCACGCAGTGACGTCACCAACTGGCGTCACCATAACGTCACATATCACCAAGAATTGTGTGTCATCTTGACACCATTATGTCAGTGTGATGTCAGATGGTGACGTCATAACATGAAGGGGTGCTTTGTCAACGCTGGGTGGATCACGGAGGCAGTGCAAAACCAACCAACGTGCTTCCCATCCTGGAGGCAAGGTGAAACCACGTTATGTGCAGAGAGATTTCAAAGGGTTGCGGGGCAGCATCAATACATCGACTCAGAAAAAAACTGACAGATCCCAAGCGTTGTGGGAATCGATGTAATGCGAAACAGCAAGCAAGGACCAATTCATGCTGTACGTAACATCCATGTCATGATTTACATGTGAGGACCTGTCATTTACGTTAGTCATACTGTCACGTCGCCCAATACTAATTTTGGTAGTATACACCAAAATTATCTAGCGAACGGCATGCAAGCGCACCATGAGCGTAGGCAGGCAAGTCATTTTGCAGACGACATGCAATTATTTTCATATTACCACTAGTCATTTATATTCGTTATACAGTCACGTCATTTCTTGAAAGCCATAACTGGTTTGATCAACTCCGGGCTGTCCAGAAGGTCCCACGATGCGGCGGTGAGGCTTGGCCTTCCTGTCCCAACGTGGGAGCGGCCCGCAGTCTTGCCCCTATAAAACGGGGTCAAGATTCCTCTGGACCCGAATAAATGTTACCCTCTATACAGTCACGTCACGCATTGCCAAATTTGGTGTATATCAAGCTTAGCGAAAAGGCCGCGAGCGTGCTATGAGCGTGGCGCAAGTCATGTACATGATATGCACGTCATGATTTTCATATTCACCTGTCATTTACGTTGGTCATGCATAAATGTTTGTTCTTACCAATATTCGGATATATTAAGTTAAGGAACCGCCCGCAGGAGCACCATGGCCATGGTGTACAAATCCTACCGTTCATGACAAGTCAGTCATGACTTTCATGATATGACCAGTCGCTCATGTTCGTCATACAGTCATTTTATGCCATGCCAATTTTGGTATAAATCCCATTAACGATACGGTCTGGAGAGCACAAATCGTAGGCGGCTGCACAGACAGACAGACAGACAGACAGACAGACAGACAGACAGACAGACAGACTGACAGACAGACAGACAGACAGACAAATCGATAGATAGATAGATAGATAGATAGATAGATAGATAGATAGATAGATAGATAGATAGATAGATAGATAGATAGATAGATAGATACGCTCAATGTCGCTGAAGTTCGCTAAGAAATGCTTCGCATTTGAAAAAACAAGGTTGCTCTCTTCTTCCAGTCGTGGTAGGGTGAATGCATAAGCGACCCTGTGGTGGGTTCCTCACTTCATGGAAATGGTCGTCTTATGTAGGACACGAACAGCCAGAAAGACGGGCTGAATAAGTTTTCACTGAGTCGGCGTAGAAGTGCTGGTACATTTTAAAACCCTTCCACGAATTGACGGCAACGCAGGAAGCGTAGGAAGTCTCTCGTCATTTTTGCAAGCATTAACAAACGTCGTCACGCATTCATAAAGTTATCTCTTGGGAACGATTCAGTTAAAAGACTTGGGCCATGTACGATGCGTCATCCCTACCAACCAAAAAAACTTTACGTTTTTATCAATTTAACCACCGTAAATAAAGTTACCCACGTGTACAGCTTGTGCCCTATTCAGGGGTGCTAAGTATGGCTAAGATCATCGCATTGGTTGTGAATTGGCTCCCCTGCACACTTCTCCAGACAGCTCTTCGCTCCTATGGCCCGCTGCGTGCAATATCACAAAACAGTACACCTAGGCCCGTCCCGTATTCACCGTATTCAAGAACAGAACTTAAGTCATGATAGTATTTCAAAGACTCCACTTAAGGCTCACTTATGAAAGTAGCACTTTTCTGGGTAAGTATGACTCCTGCGAACGATGGTGTAGAAGTTTTCACACTTGTTTCATTAAGGCACCAATGAAGTACTGTAACTTTCGCGGATCACTGGCCGTAAGTGTTCAAGACTTTGTAAAGGTACACTTCGTAAGAGGCGGAATAAATTGTTCTCGCTTTTGTCGGTTTTAAGCTTTCGGACTGGCCACAACAAGCAGCCCCCCGCTCAGCGGCCGTCTCTATACAGTGGTCGTCACAGCGCACGGTTATTTTGTCGTCTACAAGTGTTTGTTACTGCGGTGAGATATCGCATGCAATACCAGCGGTTGTTTAGTCACCATACGTGCATTTTGCTCCTTAGATTCTTTTTTCTGCTTTTCAGCGTTTGGCGCTTTTTTCTAACTTTTATTTTCACAGCGCCCGTGTGCGTTCCCTTCTTTCTTAATACTGATTTTGTTGCCATATGAAAGACCCAATAATTTAAAAAAAAGTAACAGGTGAGCGTCTTTCACTTGCTCCGTTACACAGTTTATTCTCGCGTTCCGAGCTCTTCCGTAGACGCAAGCTGCCGATACATGTGGTTGGGCGCTCGCAGCAGCTCTACGGACACGAGCTGCCATGAAAGCCTGCGTCTGCCGAGCTGCTGCGGACGCCTGACTAACCCCCTGTATTCAGAAACGCTCCTTGACTTGACCTTTCACAGCCTTCAGTGCAGCACAAACGCGTTTCGAACGCGCTGCCGACAATCTGTCAGGTGCCACTTGAACACTTTCCCTTCGATGTATTCGCTGGAGTGACTTACCCGATCGTGGTGTGTCAATGATGCCTCGATCACCTTCATGTCGAAAAGAAGAAGCCACTTGTCGACAGGAACGTCTTGTAGTGTTCCCTTGTACTTCGGTATGCTGAGCGGAGGCCTTGGCTAGCCATGGCATGTTGATAAGGTCGATCCTGTTCGCTTGTGTGACGTTCGAAAACACAGAAATGCGTCGTGCTTCAGATGCCATCCATTTATTCGAATGCACGCGCGCTTCTTCGTGGTCAGTTTCTCCTACCATCGATTTGTTAAGACGTATATATATATATATATATATATATATATATGTGTGTGTGTGTGTGTGTGTGTTTGTGTGTGTGTGTGTGTGTGTGTGTGTGTCACACAAGTCGACAGGATCGACCTCATCAAACTGCCATAGGCTAGGTCAAGGCCTCCACTCCACATACCGAAGTAAAGGGAACACCAGAAGTCGTCCCCGTCGACAAGTGGCTTCTTCTTTTCGACATGAAGGTGATAGAGGCATCATTGACACACCGCGGTGATGTAAGTCACTTCAGCGAATACATCGAAGGGAAAGTGTTCAAGTGGCACCTGACAGAGATTTCCGGCGACGACGAGACATGGGACGATACAAAGTAGGACGTGCGAAACCGCTTTGCTATGACTGACGGAGATGCCTTCCGTCTCGTCAACCACTACCGGCTGAAAGGAGTGCAGACCATCAAGGGCTACTACGACGAGAAAAAAACGACTTGGCTCCTCGGCCGACATTAAAGGGTCCCACATCATTTCTGGACTGACTGATGGTGTTCCTGCTGATTTGAAACTGGCGCTCGCCGGACTGTCCTTCAATTCGTCATCAGAGTGGCTCCCCGCTGCTCAACGGGTTGTGTTATCTTTAAGACGGGTGCGAACTGTTTCCGTTACTCGTACTCCTAGTACTACATCAAGAGCTCCACGTCTCTTCAGCAGACCACGGCATCCAACACTGACTTCTCGACCGTGTGTCCCACAAAATAAATGTAGATATTGCTCAGCTGCTGGTTTGCCGCGACAGTTTCATTGGCACAACGAATGTCCGCGCCGCGACAACGTGTCCGCTATTGGAGACTAGACCGGGAAACCAGGAGAGCGACCCAGAGTTTCATTAATACACTTCGATGCACTCATCAACGGAACGCCAGTAAATGCAATTTTGATACAGGAGCAACAATTACCTGCATCATTGAAGGTCTGTGCAAACAGCTCAAACTCCAGTTGATGAGAGAGTCCAGTATCATGGTCCAACAAGTTAATTCAAGCATTCGAACTTTGGGTAGCGTAAACATTCAAGTGCAAATTGGGAATGTCACAAAGAAAGTTTGTGTACACGTACTGCGAGGCATAGCAACACAACAATTCCTTGGCCTAGACAGCGCTTCGTACTTCGATCTTTCTGTGAATTTGGTAATCTAGTCAGTATGACAAGGACGTGAAAATTTGAACCTACCGAATCACTATGAAGAGAAAGCCGCTAAATCACCGCTGATGAGAACCCTGAATTCAGAAAACTTGTCAGATCATGAATCTGCAATGCTGACTCTCTTTTAAATAAGTACGACGAGACCTTCTCGAAATCCCAAACAGATATGGAATGCATCACTACTGAGCAACATAGGATCACACTTACCAATGCTGTCCCTATTCATCGAGCACCATACAGATGCCTACATGCAGACAAAGCGGAAATTAACATACAAGTAGACGCCCAACTATTCTTAAGAACGCACATCAACATTTTGGGCATGTCGGAGTGAAGAAGACACTATCACTCTTGTCTCCGCAAAATTATTGGCCGGATATGGCGACCGATGTTGCCACCTACATTCGGCATTACGATACATGCCACAGACGCAAAAATGCGAAAACAAAGAAGTATGGGACACTTGAATCACGGACTCCTGGTCAAGAGCCTTTTCACCTCTTTGCAATGGACACCACTGGATGATTTTCTGGATACGGCTCGTCAAAACGGTATCCACTTGGTTATTGATGGTGCCACTAACTACATAAGGGCGTTCGCTCATAAAAGTGAGAACAGCGACACACAGACCTCAAGCTGAAAAACCATTTTCGCTACCCGAAAACGACAGAAGTTTCTTTCAGATTGTGGAACAGGAATTCACTGCAGGAAAATTTAAATAGTTTTTAAAACATAACGGAATACACCAAATCTTCACCTCATCATCTGCAATGCAATGGTATGGACGAGCGGACAAACCAGACCATCGTAACCAGACTTAAGTGCAAAATCAATGACGAGCCACAGCATTGTCGGACTAAGCTGCTGTCGGAGGTAATAGACGAATACAACAGAACGCCACGCTAACCTACCTGTTACGCACCATCCTTCCTTATGTATGGAATTCCATCTTTTCCAACTGTAGTGAAACAGCGAGAAGAAACTGTTGAAGAAGCGCGGAAAGCTGCGGTTAATAATACTATCGCCTACCACAATAAGAACAGAGTCATCTATGCTATGAAATTTCTTCCGATTGAGTTCCAAGTCGGTGACTTTGTCCTCCATGAGACACCATGGCATCCCAACAACGGCAAACTGAGTTCGGTTATGGAAGGGCCGTACGAGATGCTACGCAAAGTCTCACCAGTGAACCATGGCGTCAACCGATCCGTGTTGCTCTTAGGTAGAAACTCGGACATTGTTCATGTTAGCAAACTACGACGTTATTTTGTACCTTCTGAACTGAGACTTTCTCGAGGGCAGGGGGGAAGAGTGGGACGTATGAACAAGGCGATGGCGAGAGAAGCCGATGAGGATGTGCGCGTGCATTAGAATCAATGAATGGCATCTGAACCATGGCGCATTTCTGTTCTCTAACACACACACACACACACACACACACATATCTATATATATATATATATATATATATATATATATATATATATATATATATATATATATTGAAGGGTTCGCGCGTCCTGCTGCCAAGTGAAGGATGCTGGCCGGTTGATGAACTCACAAACATTTATAAAGACTAACAAAACTATGCAAGATCAACACGATACAATAGCGCGGGCACACGCACTGCCCCTATCCTTCGCCCCGGCGGGGCACACACCTCCCGCGCGCACAGCGGTCCGTTCCCGACTGTCCAGGCCGCGCCACGGCTGCCACTTTTAAAGCCCGCGAGTGGGCCACGCGCATCGTTAGTGCGCAGCACGTGTCGCGCCAGCCGCGCGTTGAGCGCGATTCCCACACATTCCCCCCCCTCTGACGAAGGGATTCGTGGCAGGTGTCCGGGAGTCGTGCGCTTCGGGCAGGACTTGGTGGCCGTGTCCGTCGATGGCGGTGCCGACGTTACCTTTTCGTCAAAGTCTGGTCGTCGGATGCGGTCAGCCGGCGCTGTCTTTGGAGAGTCTCCCGGTTCGTCTAGTACTGTTGCATCACATCCAGCCTGAGAGCCATGACTGCTACTTTGCGAACGGCGACGGCTGTCGTTACTGCACTGCTGCGAGGATGGTTGCCGGCCTCTATCGTCGTAGGAGTCCCTGCCAGACTCCGAGAATCGCTGCGGTCGCCCTGACCCCGAGGCGACACTAGAGCGCCGCACCCAGTCGTCCTTGCGACTGTCTTGAAAGGGCTCCCGGTGCCGGATTCGTCGGCGCGCTTCTTCCTCACGCTGCCGAGCCAGACGTGCCTCGATCTCACGCTCTCGGGCAGCCGTGTCAACGGGTCGCGCTCCGCCGAAAATGGAGGACGGCGCATTAGGTGCAAGCTTCGCGGCCTTCGGCACAGCAGCACCATCCTCCTTCGCTTCCACGGGTACTGAGCGGGGCTTGAGCTGCAGCTTCTTGCGCTCCGTCGGCGCAGCAACCTGAACGCAGTCGTCCCGGTCACTTGGCCTTTCGCTGACACATTCAGGCGTGGTACCGGAAACCAACGCCACCGAAGCTGACGGGGCCGGGTGTGCGTCCTCGTCGTCACCCTGCGTCAGCTCACATTCCACGGTAGAGACCGTCAAAAGGTCCGCGGCGCTCTCGTTCTCGGCGGGCTCCACGACCAGGGCCACCTTGGTCTGACCGCTGAAGCCTTCATCATTGCTTTCGCCGAAAACCTCGGCCTCGCGCTCTCCTTGAACCTGTGCCGGCGAGACAGTCTGTCGAGCCACAAGCGCCGCCCATCGTCCCTCGGCCACTGTCGGGACCCGCACTCCTTTTGCCTCGAAGTAGGCCGTGGTCATCAAGTCCAGCCGTTGGAACGCGTCGCGAAACTCCTGCATCGCCGTCTCCATCTTGCTGGCAGCAAACGGCAACATCCACGTCGGGCGCCAGATGAAGGGTTCGCGCGTCCTGCTGCCAAGTGAAGGATGCTGGCCGGTTGAACTCACAAACATTTATAAAGACTAACAAAACTATGCAAGATCAACACGATACAATAGCGCGGGCACGCGCACTGCCCCTATCCTTCGCCCCGGCGGGGCACACACCTTCCGCGCGCACAGCGGTCCGTTTCCCGACTGTCCAGGCCGCGCCACGGCTGCCACTTTTAAAGCCCGCGAGTGGGCCACGCGCATCGTTAGTGCGCAGCACGTGTCGCGCCAGCCGCGCGTTGAGCGTGATTCCCACAATATATATATATATATATATATATATATATATATATATATATATATATATATATATATATATATATATATATATATATATATATATATACACACATATAATCCCCTCCTGGGGCATTTCAGTTTAGGTTTATCGACACGTCACATTTTACTCATGCGTGTGAAGTACGCTGCTTAGGTGGTGATTCAATCATTTTTGAATTTTTCTCCTGATGATTGCAGGTGCCTTGGAGAGAGTCATGTTAAGCGCATTTTTTTTTGCGGTGTTTGTTGGACATTTTTGGGCTGTATTTTGCAGAGTGCAGTCATGTGAGGTGTTGCCTCAGTTTTCTCGTGGTGTACTTTTAATTATTTTTCCCTGTACAGTTCTCCTTATAGCATAAGTGTTTGGACGAGTGATTGCGGTGACCCACCCCCACGGACGTAAAGAACTATACGGAATATTATGATTGTAAGCTCACGAGCAGGACGATACACGGAAGAAGCAGCGCCTGTCTCGTGTTATTCTTCCGTGCTTAGTCCTATTTGTGAGCGCTGCACGCAATTCATCCAGGAAAATCTACGGACACATCCCGAAGACGCAGGCACGCTGTCAGGGCCGAACAGCGAGCTCTCGTTTCTTGCCTTCATTTTCTATTGCCCTCATTTTCTCTGAACGCTGCTCTGCTCTCCTTCTCTCGTTTCTCCCTAATTACTCTCGCCACATCCGGAACATTACGTGAACCCACTCACAGAATAAACGCAAAGAATAACTAGAAGAAATAAAAAAAAAGACGCGGATCTGATAGGGTGTCTTTTTGCAAGCTATACTGTAAACCGAAATTATCAAATATGGGCCGTCTTAGCGGCTGAGATTTGCTTTTACCACCCAAACCCCAAATACGAACCCGCACCGCAGAGGGTAAACAGGATGGAAGCCGTTATTTTTTCCTGGTCGTCAAGCATTGGAAGTTATTGAAGTTGCGCCGAACTATATGGGAGAAACAGAATGAAAATAATGATCTGAGGCAGACAGGGGGGGCATTCAAACACGCCCATCAAGTCGCGAACTAATAAGCGAAAAAGCCATCAGCCATGGTCAAAATGGCTGCCAGCCGAAGCGTCAAGTTCGCAAAAGTTAATTTCTGCAAACAGATTTCAAATAACCCGCTCACCGTCATCGCTCTACTTTTTTGTCAGGAGTAACAGCGCGGCAGCGGTGCAGCGCTTGCCGAACTACACGAATGGCGGAGGAGCACTTCAGAGTCCGGTCTTCGGAGAGTGCGAAGCGTACGTCTTCCTTCCGACAGCCTAGGCGCACTTCCTTCCGTCAGCCTAGGTGCCCAGCTGCAGTCACTGCAATGCGGCGAAAGGTTCGAGCATGGTGGTCCACTCAAAACGGCCCTGTGGTCAATAATCTATAATTTGAGAGGGCCACCTTGTTCGAACCTTTCGCTGCTTTGCAAGGGCTGTGGCTGCGCGCCTAGGCTGACGGAGGCAAGTGCGCTGGCAAGATGTAACGAAAAGATGGAGCGAGAAATTGAAAAGGCATTCTTTTTCTACAGATCTGGTGATGCATGTGTCACGACACCATCGTTAGTGTTGCACCCTATCGAGAATCCGGACATCGGAGTGTGCGAAGCCTGCGTCTCGGTTCTCGCTCCAGCGGCGTCGTCGTTGTTCCGTCTGTTGGCTTTTCCGCGATTTTTTTTTTTATTTTAACGTGAAAGTGTTTTATGCCGGGGTCCACCACGGCTCCACTAACGTATTTCCGTCACAGATATGACGTTGTAAAATATAAACCAACAAATTGCATAGAAAAAACTAGGAAGAAAAAGTTCTGTCGCAAGGCGTCGAACCAACGACCTCTCGCTCCGCAGCGCACGGCGCGAAACCTCTCGGACACAAGCACGTACGTACCTCAGCCTGTTACCGGCGCGCTATTTATATACACCATATACCGTTGGCGGTCTTCAGAGCTCGTCAACTTCAGCGCATTTCCGTCATCACTAGCGCGATGGCGCGAAAGTGGCGCGGAGGGCGCGCTCTAAAGGTCGTCGCCCATCTCGTTGCGATTCGCGCGTGCCTCCACTGGGCGTGGATCGCTTGTGCGTGCGCGCTTATCTCGTTATTGGGACAATGTGACGCTTTGTAAGTTTGATTTGTAGTTAGGGTGGTTAAATAGTGCACGAGGGTCACTTGTCTCGCCGCAGAGGCCGCGTTAACGAAAGGAGCGCGTTGCTCACAGACGAAGTAACACTTGTGACAGTTCGCGCTTTTCCTGTGCATATTTGTGCGTTCATTTCGTGCGTCTTTCTGCATGTTTGAGCCGTTCGTTTTAGGTGTTGAGCTGCGACAGTTGTTAGTCCGCGCTCATCCTGCGGATCACTGGGCGTTGCCGGACGCCCTGCAAAACTGCGGGAGATGCAAAGGCTTTTAGGGGGGGGGGGAAGGGTAACGGGTTAGTGTAGGGGCTAAGAGGGGAACAAACAGCGCTGGTCAGACAAATGCATCAGAGATCCCTGTGACTTGTTGCATTCGTACCTCACGCAGAGTACAACGCATTTCTACGGTCCCAGATATATTCTCTGCCAGCAATCATGGGCGTGTAGCCCTGTGGTTAAAACACTCGCCTTCGCCATCAACAGGCCAAGGTTCAAACCCATCCCCGCCAAAAAATTTTACTTTTTTGATTCATTTTTATGCCGAAAGCCTCAGAAGCATCATCAACTCGTGTTTAGCAACTCGAGTTATGCCAAAAATCATCATCACGCATTGATGTCACCAAATGGCGTCACCATGATGTCACCTATCACCAAGAATTGTGGCGTCATCTTGACTCCATTACGTCAGTGTGACGTCAAATGGTGACGTCATCACATAAATCCGTGCTTGTTCAACGGTGGGCCGATCACGGAGGCCGTGCGAAACCAGCCAACGTGCCTCCCATCTTGGAGACAGGGCAGAACCACGTTAGCTGCAGAGATATTTCAAAGGGTTGCGGGGCAGCATCAATGCATCGACTCAGAAAAAAAACTGGCAGATCCCACGCGTTGTGGGAATCGATGCAATGCGAAACAGCAAGCAAGGACCAATTCATGCTGTGCGTAACATCCATGTCATAATTTACGTGTGAAAACCTGTCATTTACGTTAGTCATACTGTCACGTCGCCCAATATAAATTTTGCTGTATACCAAGCTTGCGGAACTGGATGCAAGCGCACCATGAGCGTGGCAGGGAAGTCATTTCGCATATGACATGTAATTATTTCCATATTACCACTTGTCATTTATGTTCGTCATACAGTCACGTCATTTCTCAAGAGCCACAACTGGTTTGATCAACTCCGGGCTGTTCCAGAAGGCCCACGATGCCGCGGTGAGGCTTGGCCTTGCCTGTCCCGAACGTGGGAGCGGCCCACAGTCTTTCCCCTATAAAACGGGGTCAAGATTCTTCTGGACCCGAATAAATGTTACTATCTATACAGTCACGTCACGGCATTGTCAAATTTGGTGTATATCAACCTAGCGAAAAGGCCGCGAGCGTGCCATGAGCGTGGTGCAAGTCATATACATGATATGCACGTCATGATTTTCATATAATCACCGTGTAATTTATGTTGATCGTGCAGAAATGTCTGATCTCACCAATTTTCGGATATATTAAGTTAAGGAACCGCCCGCAGGAGCACCATGGTCCATGGTGTGCAAATCATGCCGTTCATGACAAGTTAGTCATGACTTTCATGATATGACCAGTCGTTCATGTTCGTCATACAGCCATGTTATGTCATGCCAATTTCGGTATAAATCCCATTAACGATATGGTCAGGAGAGCACAAAGGCATAGGCGGCTGCACAGACAGACACACGGACAGACAGACATATAGACATACAGACAGACAGACAAATAGATAGATAGATAGATAGATAGATAGATAGATAGATAGATAGATAGATAGATAGATAGATAGATAGATAGATAGATAGATACGCTCAATGTCGCCGAAGTTCGCTAAGAAATGCTTCGCATTTAAAAAAACAAGGTTGCCTTTCTTCTTTCAGGTCGTGGTAGAGGGTGAATGCATAAGCGACCCGTGTGGGTTCCTCAGTTAATGGAGATGGTCGTCTTATGTAGCACAGGAACAGCCAGAAAGACGGGCTGAAGAAGTTTTCACTGAGTCGGCGTAGAAATGCTGGTACATTTTAAAACCCTTCCACGAATTGACGGCAACGCAGGAAGCGTAGGAAGTCTCTCGTCATTTGTTATCAAATGACGAGACATGTAATGACGTCATATTTTATCTTTTGGGGATGATTCGGTTAAAAGACTTGGGCCATGTACGATGAGTCATTCCCTGCCGACACAGAAAGCTTTTGGTTTTTATCAATTTAACCAGCGTAAATAAAGTGACCCACGTGTACAACTTGTACCCTTTTGATGGGTGCTAAGTTTGGCTTCAGGTCATAGAAATGATTGAATTTTGGCTCCACGCACACCGTCCAGGAAGCTGTGCTCCCCTAACTCACTTCTCAACCGACGTGGTGCTTAGACGGCGCCCGTCGAGTCGTTCATACTCTTGTACTCTCCCGATCTGCATTGATCACGTTTGTCTGTAATCCATAGTGTTTCATTCCGTCTATTGTATCATTTATTGTACCGTTGTATTCATTGTATCATTGTATCCCAATTGAGTTCTTGTGTATTCCATGCCACATCTTAGTCATATATATTAGATTAATGATATCTTCACTACAAGGTAGTGATGTTTCCGTTGCACATAGATGTCCCGATGTGTATATACCCCTGATCACCGAAATGTTATTATGTTTTTGTTTTGTACATAGTGTAAATAAACTTTTTCTAAACAGAAAAAAAAGCATTTTTGCTGATGACCAAACATAACTCCACTCAACTGTGTATTATACATGACGAGTAGTCCTATCTGGGCTAAGATCAAATGTGCAGTGTCATCGACAGAGTGAGCGACTTGTAGCTAGTGTTTCAGGGCGTCCCTGGGCTGGCGGGCGCCCATCATGGCAAGGCCAGCCACCGAAGAAGGCGTTAGCCTTTGATGTCGTCGTCCCTGAGGGGGCAAGTCCTGAAGACGTCGTTGACGCGACGTCTTCAATAGTAGGAATCGAAGAAGTATACTGCGTTCAACACTTTGGAGGCCGGAACTACCAAGTTACCGTCAACAGCGAAGCCGCTCTGGCTCAAATACTGCGTTCAACACTTCGGAGGCCGGAACTACCAAGTTACCGTCAACAGCGAAGCCGCTCTGGCTCAAATCGTGGACGCGTCGCACCTCAACATCCGAGGAAGAGCGCGTCGCCATCGTACCCCGTGGGCCCTCAAGTAACACAGGTCACCGTTCTCTTCCTGCCGTGCCGCGTCCCCAGTGAGGCCCTCGCCCAGGCGTTGTCTCCATACGGGAAGGTGCTCCACATTACCAGGGGACTCATGGGGTCGCGCCCGACCGTGACCACTGGGACGCGGTACGTCCGCATGGAGATGAAATCGTCGTCCCCTGTGCCAAACTACCTGAAGGTGGCAGGTCACCGAGTGACCTGCGACTACAAGGGTATTCAGCGGGTGTGCCGACGTTGTGGAGAAAGTGGCCACTTCAGGATGAACTGCACGGCGCCGTTTTGCGGGAGGTGCGGCACCTATGGCCACGACGGCAAGGGCTGCTCCCTTCCGTGCCGACGTTGTGGAGACCCCCCATGGCCACCGTCGCCTGCACTATCCGAAGGTCATACTCAGAGGCAGCCTCTAAAGACTTCCCACCGCTTCAACCCGAGACGCCGGCTTCGGACAAACGCGGGGTCGTACCGACACCTGCCCCAGACCCCACTCAAGATCACAACACAGAGGACGCGACGCCACATCCAACGCCCGCTGCGTCCCCCCGTTAGCCCAGAACCAGCCAGCGCTTCCACGGCTGATGATTCGGTGTGCGTCTCGCGCCGATCGGTCATCACCATCGAACGAGATGCCGGCACCTCGCTCCACAGCGGATCTACTAGACGGACAGACGCCGACGACAGCGTGACGTCCGACGCCAGTCACGCGGCCTCCCCATCGTCTGCGAATCCTCCTACCATCGAGGAGTCTCCGTCTACAGACGACGGAACCGTCCACATCGAAGACTCAGACAGCTCTTCAAGTGAGAGGCCCCTGCAGATTGACGAAGACGTTACCCCCCAGCGACGTCAGCCGGGAAAGTGACGACGTTCTGGTCCCCCCCCTCCGTTCGAAGTTCTAACATCCAAGCGTCACCGAGTTTCCAGCAGCGACTCGGAAACCCGCAGCCGCGACAGAAGTCCCTTGCGGACACCAACCGCGACCCCGGAAGCCCCGCGCCTCCGGTGCGTCGCCTGGCCGCAAGAAATGACTGTACCGCTCGCGGGGTGCGTTCACCCGCTCCCGCGCCCGCTAAAGGTACTCCTGCCTTTCCGTCCCTTACTTTGTATCCTTCTCTTTCATCATGGCTCTCACTTTAAAAGTCATTACATTTAACGTTCATGGTTTCCGCAACCCTCAAAAAAATTGACGGCAGATCCACGAGGTGAATGATGATGAGATTGGGCGAAGCTCCTGGAAGTAATCATCGGTTAAACCGTGAAATTTCTTCCGTTAATTCGCCCGATAAAAATGACGTGAAACGATTGATTAAATGTTTTATCAAACTTTTATTGCTGGTTTCCGTTGTCCTTTCATTATGACCGCTTTGTGGTCGGTGAAATGTAAGCTAAGTGGTTCTTGCACTGGTTGCAGCGGCATCCTTATCCATACGAGCACACACCGACGGCAACGAGCATCGTCAACTACAAACCTGTATCGCGATATGGTTTTGATTATAAAACCATTGCTTTAGAAAACACCTGGCGTCTTTCGTTAAGCAGCTGGCCTCTTTTCGTTTTGCTTTAGAAACATCTGGCGTCTTTTCGTTTTGCTTTTATTAAACATCTGGCGTCTTTCGTTGATTTATTTCATCAATCAACGGCGTTTTGACCAAAATTTTTATTGTTTAATCACGCACAGGAGAAATGCCAATGGCTGCTAATGGGGAATGAGAGACAGAAGAATTCGGCTTTTAGTTAACGCGCACGCTGCGAATTTTTTATTGTTCAACAACGCACAGGAGAAATCTCCCACCGGCACCACCTTGGAGGTCAAAGCGTAAGACTGGTTACGCACTACGACGAGGGACGAACGGGTGCCGCTTTAAGGAGCTTCGCCCCTAAAACAGGCTGAAGTTATAAATTTTGCGCGTTCACTATCTTGTGACCTACTTTTTCTGCAGGAAACTAACTTTTTCAAGCTCTCAGATGTTCTGACATTCAAACGCGCATTTAACATTGAATGTTACTTCTCGTTCGCTAGCACGCGTTCGACTGGCGTCGGAGTTATTGTTTTTAACCGCAGCCTTCTGCGTGACCACCATATTACCTTCGATGCCTTCCGGACGCGTGCTGGCGTTCGAACTGCACTTTCTTTTCTTTGCGCATCAGATTTGTTGGCGTCTATGGGCCGGCAGTGTCCGCAAACTCTGCCACTTTTTTTCGCTCTCTCGACGCTTACCTTTTAAATTCTCGGCATTTGGTACTTTTAGGAGATTTCAACTGTGTCTTAGACTCCCACACCGATGTCCGAGGTCCAGGGTCGCGGCCGGTCTAACTGGAATGCTAAAGAACTTGAGCGTCTCGTACAACAGTTGTTACTAACTGACGTACAATATGTTTATACTTGGCGTCGCGCGACATCGAGCAGTCGGCTTGATCGAGCATATGTATCCCCCCGGCCTCATGGCCTTCGTACGCAATGTCGAGGTGCTGTCGCTACCACCTACCCCCGTGTATATAAGTGACCATCGTCCGGTTGCTCTCACCCTACACCTGCCTGCGGGGACGCCGGCGGTTCAGCGGCCATGGCGTCTGGATTGCCGCGTCCTTCAAGACCTTCAGACGGCCCAGGGTTTGTCCCGAGCACTACGCGCATCACTTATTGGAGCAGATCTCACCGACTGGGATCATCTAAAAGAACAATGGCGTCACCATTGTAGTGCGTCAGGTAGGGCACTTCGCGCTCGTGTGACGCAAGACGCTAACGTTTTAATGCAGAAAATCCGCATTGCCCACCGAGACCCTTGCCCCTCTCCCGTCATGCGTGCATGGCAAGCAGAGCTAGTGGACAGGTACCAGCGTATAATGCGCGCCTCTTCACTCCCAGCGGCAGCTTGGCGCTGCAGACGTGCGCCATGTGCGCACCCTGAGGTCCTCCGGTATGCACGCCGGGCGCTCATCCGTCCGTGCGGCTCGCCTGCACACACGCTACACCCTATAGCTCCTGCCGCTAATGGCTCACGCGACTTCCAGGCTTTCACGCGCCACTTTGAATTTATGGCCCAGTCAGCTACTAACGTAAGTTCTGCCGCAGGGGGGTTCTTTGCACCCCCTCCTACAAAATTTACCCCGTTACTCCAACACGGATTCTGACACTCTCCTATCGCCACCATCGGATTCTGAAATCAAAGAAGCCTTAGATGCTATGAAAAAAGGTTCGGCCCTGGACCCGATGGCCTCCCCGTCGAGTTCTACATCCAGCTTTTGGCCCATTATTGGCCCATTTATGTCACGTATCATCAGGCGCTGTTTCCACGATCTTTCCCTCCCGCACTCTTTCCGCAGTGGCCGTATCACACTGATACCCAAGAAAGACTCGCAATCCACGCGACCCGAAGATTGGCGCCCCATCACCCTTCTCCAATGCAGATTACAAACTCCTCGCTGGCATTCTGGTACGCCGAATCAGTGGTCATGCCCTTTTGTCGAGGTTGAGCATGAACGCGTCCAAACTTATTTTTCGGCCTACATGGTGCTAGGCCGCACCGTCGGGTCGGAGTTGTGTCATTTGTGAGCTATGTGTATTTGTTGTTATGCTGATCAGACTTCTGCTGTTCGCCCTATGCGAAAATGTTAGTTTCTGTGATGTACAATGGTGAAAATGTGAATGTCTCCCTGTACACTGATATGGCATGCATAATTTATGCTCTGTACATAGTGTAAATAAACTTTTTCTAAAATGTTTCCTCTGCCGTTTTGAAAGGGACTGGCACGGGGGGAAAAATGAGTTGCGTATCATATGCGCTGGCCCAAGGGCATGTTCTCAGTGCAAATGTTGCTTTTCTTTCCCAATGATATGTGATTCTGTGCACACATAGTGAGTTTTTTTTTGTTCCTTTTTTTCTTGTTTTTTGCAGTGATTCGTGATCTGTGTTAGCATCGGAGTTCCATTGTACCTATGTTTTCTTGTATGTCCCGCGCAAGTCATTTTGTTACCCAGTGCAGTTATAGTCACCTGCACTGCCGTTACAAGTATGCAATAAACTTCCCTGTGGCACGCTGCGAGCAATATCACAAAACATAGTACGCCTAGGCCCGTATTTAAGAAGAGAACTTCAGTTATGATAGTATGAGGAAAGTATAAGTTTGGGGAAAAGTTTCAAAGACTCCACTTAAGGCTCACTTACGAAAGTACCACTTTTCGGGGTAAGTATGACTCCTGCGAGCGATGCTGTAGAAGTTTTCACACTTGTTTCATTAAATAAAGCACAAATAAATTACTGTATTTATTTATTTATTTATTCATTACAATACCCACAGCGCCTTACGGCATTACAGTGGGGGGGAGGGCAATACTAACATAGCCAACCAAAAAGCAGGTAATTGAACAAAATGTACAAGGAGTACAAGGCGGCAAGGAGTCAAATGCACAAAAAAAGTAAAACAGCAAAACTTATTTAGTACGAAAAACGCACAAGCAAATAAACCACAGGGGATCACGAGGTCTATTTACAATACAAATTCTTCAAAGAGGAAGCAAATACATCAGGGGAGATAATGGTGGCAATGTCCATGAGGCAGTTTGTTCCCACTCGCTAATTGTTCTGGGGAAAAACGCCATCTTGAAGTAGTTCGTTCTACATCTTATCTCCTTGGCCTTGTAGGCATGATCAAGACGGGGTGAGACGTAATCAGGATTGTGCAAGTAATGATCCCGGTTAATACCAGTGTTGTTATGGAATACACTGTGAAAAAAATTTTAACCTTAAATATTGCCTACGTTGCTGCAGTGACTCCCATCCTAGGTTTTCCTTTGCACTGGACACGCTAAAGTGGCGGGTATAATTGGCATAAACAAATCTCACAGCTAAATTTTGAATTCTTTCAATCTTTTGAATGTCCACCTGCTGCCAAGAATCCCAAACGCAACAAGCGTATTCAAGTATTGGTCTAACATTGGCTTTATACAAGAGGTCTCTTGCGGCTAGTGGCAAATTTCTTGCATTTCTTCGAAGAAAACCTAGAACTCTTGAAGCTTTGCATGTGACATACTCAATATGGCGACGCCAGGATAATTCTGCAGTAAAGTAAACACCAAGATACTTATGGTCGAACACTTTTGCCAGTTTTTCTGCATTAATAGTGTAACTAAAATCATTACATGATTTTTTTTCTAGTGAAGCACATATACACAGATTTTTTCACGTTTATGTCCATGCACCAGGTATTACACCAGGTGCTAATCAAATCCAAGTCTTTCTGTAGCGCAGTGCGATCATCTACGGAATGAATAACCCTGTATAATACGCAGTCATCTGCGAACATTCGAAGACTGGAGGAAATGCCACAACAGATGTCATTCATGTACATAAGAAAAAGAAGCGGCCCAAGCACTGACCCTTGTGGCACACCTGAAGTAACGTCCACTTGATCGGACTGCATTCCATTTAAAACTACCATCTGCCGTCTGAAGTTCAAGTATGCTTTTATCCATTCAATAACAGAAGAGTTTATGTTGTACCAGGACAGCTTCTCAATTAGTAAAGAGTGAGATACTAAATCAAACGCTTTACGGAAATCCAAGTAAAAACAGTCAACAGTATATTCGTTATCCACTGCACTAGACAAATCGTGTGTAAATTCAGTCAACTGCGTAACGCAAGGAAACCCAGGTCGAAATCCATGTTGCTGAGGCCGATAATAAGGAGTAATTTTTCAGGTGATTCATAATGGTTGTAAAAAGGATGTGTTCTAGAATTTTACAGCTGATGCAAGTGAGTGAGATCGGCCGGTAGTTTGCAGCTATGCTGCGCGGGCGAGACTTGTGCACTGGCACAACGTAGGCAAGTTTCCAATCATCCGGCAAGACACTTTCACTCATTGACTTTGAGAAGATAACAAACAAATATTTTGATACAGAACGTGCGCACATAGAAAGTAAAGCAGATTGTAGGCCATCCGGACCAGTGGCCTTTGAGGCACATAGTTTCTCTAACTTCTGGATGCCCCGTTGATCAAAATCAATATCTTCCATTTGCTCTCCACTCGGACAGGTCTGTGATGAAGTGGCACCGCCGCTTGAGCGGCCAGCAAACACAGAGCTAAAGTATTGGTTAAGATGTGAGGCTTTTGCAATGTCACTGTGAAGTAAGTTTCCGTCTAGTTCGAGTGGAGGAATAGACACTGTATCTTTGCCGTTCAATTTCACCAGCTGCCAGAGTTTCTTAGGACTTCTTTGTATCCTTATTTCAAAAGACCCGAAGAACTTATTTTTCTCTATGTTTATCACGCTTTTCATGTGCTTGGTTATCAGTAGAGGCCGGATTTTTAGGCACTAAAACTCACGTTCTAGGCGCCAAAAATAGGCATGCAAAATACAGTTTTAGGCCCCCAAAATCATAAATATAGGCACAATAAATTTTTACAAAAACTCAAATTTTCGAATAAAGACGTGCGCGACCTGGTCTACGACAAGAAAGCAAACAAATGTTATATTTTATGATGGCACAAAGGCGTTAATAGTTTAGCATAGCCATGCAATGGTCCCTTTTCGGGCCCGGTTTCCGGAACACAGTCTCTCAATTTATTGTCCAGAATGGTGAGTTAAGTGTCCATCATCGAACAAACACGTTCCTGGGTCTGTTTTTTTTTTCGGCATGGCTGGGAAGGGCAGCACAGGATTCAATAGTCAGAACGCTAAAAGCCCAGAAGGGTCTGTTAGCCTCGTATTGGCCGGGTCTAATCGCGCAGGGTCAATTTCCCCTCTTTGTGTGAAACACCATGAAGGGCCCCTTACCAGGTTTGAGTGTTTCGAGCTTAGAAGTGTAATGCATGCACTGCGCGCTAACAATCCCGTTCTGCCAAGATTTGCAACGCTACGCGCCCGGGAAGGAGGTGAAATGTCAGACTGAACGCCGCTTGCCCTTGATCTCACGGGCGCGCGCACCAATGTGGGGAGGTGAAGTACAACAAGGCATGGTCCTGCGTACGTCACAGTAGTACGTGACACCGCGAGAATTTTTCCAGGCTACATGTGCAATCTGTTGCGCAATCTGTTGCTTCAATAGAAGAACTGAAAGTTAATAGAAATATTAAAACATACAAACGGAACGTGTGCGCGCTTTAATTTATTTATTTCTTAGAATCGAGAGCTATGCGAGACTTAGCCTGCCTATATTTTGTTAGCGTTCGTGTACTCGCCGTTCCCGCGTCGTGCCGGTGCCAGCCCTGACAACGCTTAGCATGTTCTTGGTGCATCGTCCCTTACAGCAGTTACAGCGGTGCGATGCGCTGTGTCGTGGTAAGGATACAGGATCCATGCCAGCCTCTTCAAACGCATAAAGGGATCCATCTCACAGAAACAGGCAGTACACTATAGCGCGAACGCCGAAACGATGCAACACCGATTGTGCGCACGGCCTGGCTTGGGCATGTCATGTGCACATAGTGTAATCTTGCGTGCGCATGGCGTGATGATGCGTCTACGTCCTGGGATCTTCCGGCTCCGAGTTTCTGTGATACCGAAGAGGGCAGGGAAGGAATCTGGCTTACGAGTGGCAAAGGTTTCAAGCTCACCTACCGGCATCATGCTTTCGCGGCTCGTAACGAACCGAATTAAAAAGCTATTCTGGCACAAAGCTCTTCATTGGGCACGCAAACACTTCCAGTATCTGAATAAAATTTCTCACGGAACCTGGTGGAGCGCCCTTTAAGAAGTAAATTACAAACGAAACAAAAGCCATTTGCACATCTTATTTTTTTTACCTACTTTCACCTGACGGCACTCCATGGTTTCGCATTCGTTCTCCACATTCCTGCTGCTGCGCCCAGGCACCTCCTGTTTCCTGCCCCCCACCACGCCCAAGTCTTCAAGGAGGTGCTTCAATTCCATGGGAACACTGGACTGGAAAACCGGCGGTAAAAGCCGCCCGCCAAGTCCTCAGCCATGGTCGCCACTCTTCTCTTCTTCCCCTCACCTCTTCCCACCTTTATTTTCCTCTCCCCATTCCACTGTACACGCTGGAAAGTGCTCCCATTTAGGGTTGCAGAAATAGCGTCTTTTCCTCTCCCCTGCTCCAACCACTCGCGCCATGTCAGTGCGATGGGATAAGGTGGCCGGCGCGTCCCATTTCACTGCTGCTACCGGTTGCTTCCCGGATGTTTGTTGAACTAGGGAACTATGTTGTTGCACCCCATAGAGTTCAGAAACGTCAATTTTGCCCGGTAACATGAATTACGGTCTCAAACTGCACTCGAAAGCAAAATTTGAGGTTAAATAGCGTTCATATAGGCACCAATTTTGAAAATAGGCATTTATGGGCACGTATAGACATTTAGGCACCAACCCCAAAAATAGGCATTTATAGGCACTATAAAAACACTATAAAAGCCATCCTTAACCCCTAATTGCATGCTCATATATCAAAGTGGCGCGATAGGAACGCAAGGAAAAAAATAGGCATTTGCCTAAAATCCGGTCTCTAGTTATCAGTTCAAGCCTTTCGCTCAAGTGCGATGACGGTGTTTTTCTGTATGCAGTGTAAGCGGTTGCCCGTTTTCTGGCTAATCTACGCACTTCCTTTGTGCACCACGGTTTAGATCTGCTGCGACGTGGCGTCATTATCCATGATGGTACATATCGATCGCGTAATTCGAGAAGTTTTTGCTTAAACATGGTTCCATAATTCATGCGCATTTTTGGTTTCCGCTAAAGTTTCAAAAACATCGCAATATGCATCCAAAGAACCAGTGGGGGGTTGGGGGGTTCAAACCCCCCCCGAAATTTTTCAGTTTTGCTTGCGTATATATGCACGCACACATACAAACGCACGCACGAACATATATAAAGTATGTTTGAACCCCCCCCCCGAAAAAAAATTTCTGGCTACGCTACTGCAAAGAACTTTCAATATCACTTTTACGGGTTTTCTGATAACTATAGATCCGTCGACTAGCGCAATTTGCAATCTTTGCATACTGTAAATTTAACTCGCAGTGAACAACAGCGTGATCACTAATGCCTGGAAGTACCAAAGAAGACTTCACGGCCGTGGGGGTGTTCGTGAGCATGAGATCTAATATATTGTTTCCCCGTGTTGGCTGCAAGACCATCTCTGTTAAGTCGTAAGTGCCGCATAGTTCGATAATCGCTCTGGTTAATTCACTCTGCCCGCTCGATGTCGGCCCCTGGTAAGCCCACTTGACCTCTGGAAGGTTAAAGTCGCCTCCTATTATTACATAGTCCGTTTTGACAGTTTCAACCGCATCGATTAGTTCGTACAATACATTAGCTGAACTACTTGGTGGACGATAAAACGAACACAGAGAGACAGTTTTGCCGTTTGAAAGTCTAATCAGAGCCCGGACAGCCTCGCTGTGGGTAACTTCCATTTGCAGTACCCTAGAGTTAATCGCTTCATCTATTAGTATAAATGACACCACCTCCACGACAGTTACGATCCCTCCGATAAGAAGTATATTTTCCAGGAAAGATTTCTGTATCACTAATGGTTCCATCAAGCCAGGATTCCGTTCCCAGCACCACAGAAGGCTGAGTCATGTCTAGAAGGGCAGCAAACTCATCCGTTTTATTCCTAATGTTCCGGCAGTTCACAATCAACACTGAAAGCAGTGACCTATTTGTCGACCGTAGTCAGTCAGCACGCCTTACTTCGCCGAGCGATTCATCAAATATATACTTGATACCGTTTAAATACAGGGAGTCGAATTTAAGGCGTACTTTATCGTTTTCTTTTTTATTTGCCTTACTGTATTCCAGCAACCGCTTTCTTTTCAGTCTAACAGCAGCAGAGAAATCGTCCGATATACTTATCTTAGAGCCCTTTAGTTTTTTCGCATTTGACAGAACAGCCTGCTTATCTTTGAATGAAGCAAAGCTAGCGATAACTGGTCGAGGTCGGTTTGCAGTGAACTTGCCTAGGCGGTGTGCCCTTTCGATTGTAATATTATCGCATCTCAGAGTGGAAGAACATATCTCTAACAATTTCTTTTCTACTGCGTCATTAGATTCACTCTTTTCTGCGTCCTAAATACCAAAAAAGATTAAATTACACCGCCTGCTACGGTTTTCAATATCACCCACTTTTTGTTCAAGAGTATGCATTCTGGTGTCCTGATTTTCACACGTTTTTTTTACACTGTAAAACTGTACTTTTTATTTCGTCCATTTTTACTATGGCTGATTCTAGTTTCGTTATGCGTGCAGTAAGGCCAGCCATTGCTGATTTGGTTTCAGCTTGTGACTGCCCAATGGCACTAAGTTTTTCTTTTATCTCCTGCTGACCACTTAGAAGCTGCTGCAGGAGTATGTCTGATGGACCCGGGTTTAATTCCACGTCGCCACACAAAAGCAACAAAAGCAAATAGAATGCAATGTGACGTAAAAGCACAAAATGACGTCGTTTTCGGTACACACGAACATCGCGTAGCGAATGACTAGCGACACTTGAAAACGCCACTGGGGGGTGGAACCCGCAGGGAATATACTAAGTAGCCGCAATAAAAGTCGTGCTTACTAACCTGCAGAAAGAACAGCATAAGCGTGAGCGGTGCCGCCATATCCGCACCGGTTCCACACCCCAAGCGCCGAGTGAAGTTCCGTGCTATTTGTAGGCTGTAGTCGTCTGTGCGATCAGTCCACGGTTGGTTGACCGGCAACGGACAGCGGCCACTTTCGGCTGCGAGGCACACTCGTTGATTCCCATCGTTGTGGTCATTGTCTCTTGATTCCCATGGCGAGCAGTTGAACGTAGGTTCACCGTCCGTCAAAAGTTGAGCTGATAAGTCGTCAGCCTGAAGTTCGAAAACTGGTTTGCTTGTGGACGATCGAAGCAGTACCTGCAGAAAGAACAGC